>APFE030304621.1:8314-22704 GCA_000404065.3 Pinus taeda | reverse complement strand
AGGGATCAAATATTTTTTCACTCTATGCTAGTTTGCATATCACGATATTTGATACCTCTCGGGGGTTAGTAGATCGAGTAAAGATGGATCTATGCTGGTTTAATTCCCCCATTTAAATAGGCTACATTCCAGGTGAATACCATGGGTCAATACCATGTGCCATTTTTATTTTTATTAATACTAATATTAGGGTTAATATTAATAACAATCTAGTCCATGGTATTCGTCCCATGGTATTTTGCCCATAGGTTTCACCTAAATATAACGCATTTTTTTGAGTGTTCGTAAATATAAGGTGACTTATGGAGTAAATATAAAAAAAATGTTTTATTTGTTTACCATACCTCTCATTTATTATATTTGTATTATTTTACCATACCTCTTTTACAAATATGGTATTTGGCCCATAGGATTCACTTAAATAAAACCTGTTTCTTGAGCCTTCATAAATAAAATGAGGGTTATGGACTAAATATAAAAAGAGGTTTTATTTATTTACCATAAGTCTAGTTTATTTATATAATATAAAAAAATGCTTTATTTATTTACCATACTTTTCATTTATTTATATTTTTATTAATTTACGATACCTCTTTTACAAATATGGTATTTGGGCCATAGGATTCACTTAAATAAAACCTATTCTTGAAAATGGGCGAATGGATTCACTTAATAAAACCTATTTGAAAAGGCGAATGGAAGTTGTACTCCTATTTCAAGGGCTAAATTTACCTTTTTTACCCTCTCCCTTAAAATAAGGTGGGCTATTTGAGGTGATTTGTAAAAGTGTACTAAGATACAAAATATTCGCCCACTAAAAATTTAAAACCCCTTAATTTCGCCAAAGGGCGAACATTCGCCCCTAAAATTTTCTATGGGTGCAGTAACCCTCCTAAGGCAACTTTATTTTTGACATTTCTCTAAAACCGTGACACTTGTGTAAAACGTGAAGGAGGTTTTTCTTACTTAGCCTATTGTAAACAAAAATTGCTCTCATTTTTCCCAAATTCATTTTTTCTTGCTTAGAAACATCATTTGAGTAAAACCTATCCCAATGTGTGGAACAGGGGATTTGTCGAAATGAAGTGAAATGAAGGGGATAAGGGGCTTATAAATTCTTGAGAAAATTTTGGGAAGTAAGGAGGGATGTTAGGAAACAGGGGAAAGTGGAATTTAAAATATTGAGTGAGGGGAAGGGGTCCAAAAGGGCAAAACATGGGCCTAGCCTAGAAAATTGTCAAATTGTAGCAAGAAACTAGGGTTTGTGGGAAAATGAGGAATTTGAGGGATATTGGTGACGGGAAGTGTTTAATAATGTACATTAAGGATAGGGGAAGGTGTATGAACATTAGGACACAAGTTTTGTTGATGATTCGACCATCTAAAAGAAATTACCTTCAAAACCCTAAGAGAGAGAAATGAGCCTTACCCAAGTACAACTGAAGCATGAATAAGGTGTAAAATGACCCATTGGAACCTGAAATAATGATGACAACTCTCTGAATGATGGTACACTCAGATGAATGGTGACATGGACTGACATTTGGACAACTTTGAAAGGAGTGAAAACAAATCCTAGACCTAATACCTATTGATCAAATTTTACTTGAAACCTCACTGAAATGAAAAAATTTTACTTTGACACCCTAAGACCACTTTGTAAGAGCATATTTGATCACTGATGGAAGGCTTCAAAGACTGGCACTAACAGAACACTTGACATGTAGCCACCAAAATCTTGATGGAAGTTTGGCTATAAAAACTTATGTTTGGTCCCCAAGCTCACTGCTCAATTCCCTTCAGCCTTACACCATCAAATCAGAGTGAGTAGAGCTTGGAAGTGCCAAACAGGTGAAAGAAATCCATGATAAATGTTGTAGATATTTCCATGCCATTTTCTGCAGGATCGATCTTACACATTTGGGCACGATCTGTTTAGCTCCTCTTCTTCTGTAATTTTTGTTTTCATTCGGAGTTGAAGCTAAGAAATTGGAGAAAATTGTAAATGGAAAGTCTGGTACTGTGTGAGATTTGAGCTTAGGTTTCAGCAATTTGGTTGATTGTTCCATCGAATGTGTAAGCCTCTTAAAGAATAAATAGCATCAGAGTGTGAGCAAGTATCAATGGTCGGAGGTATGATTTCTTGGGTATTCAAGTTTTTGATTCTTTTAATTGTTTATTCTGCATTACAGAATTGTTATTATGCTAACATATGGTATCAGAGCAGTTTTATATCTGCCTTGGTGTTTATGAACGACATTTTGTCTCTGTTTTTCTCCATGTTTTTATGCTCTGTTTCATTAATTTTTGAATTAGAAATCATGTAGAAAATGTTTTCAGAGGTTTTATGCATGCGGCCCAACGCTCTTTCTTTCCCTTGCATTTTCCTGCTGGTAATGTTGAGAAAGAGAGAAGTTTGATGGCTTTCTGTCTGTAGTTGATGCCACTACTATAGAAAACCAAAGCCATTAGAGAAACAAGAAGAGGAAAGTGATGTAAAACCTCCAAAGACTTTCAATAACCCAAAGCAAGTGCTGACTGAATTCTGAGAAATAACACCGGCATGTAAAAACAGTAGTGAAAGTATTATATTGGCTATCCACATGCTTTTCCAGTGGGAAACTAAGAATACAACCATCCATAAGCTCTTGTTCACCATTGTATTCTACTTTCCTAAACTAGAGAAGAAAGCCCTATAAGATCAGGTTATGAAGGCAAGCCATTAAGCCATCAGTTTGGCTCAATGCCATATTTTGAGAATTTTCTGAATTAAGCCATTTATTTGGAAATATGTCTAATTTTTGCTCAATTTTTATGCTTATAATATTTATTTGGTTTAATTATATGCAATTTGGATAATTGTTGTGCAAATTTATAACTATGCTCATATTTAATTTGCATGAATTGATTATTTCTACTCTAATTAATACATGTTATTTTGGATGAGGATACGAGACCCATCGTTGAATGTTATGCATGAATATTATAGTTTTATTTATGCAATTTATAATCATTCTCATATCAAGTTAATTTTTATGCATAAAAGAAATAATGTCTAGTGATTCATATAATTTTTAATTGATTAGAGAATAGCCACGGCATCTCTAATTAAATAATGTTATATATTATGATTGATTAGGATCACATAAAGAATATTTAGACATTAATTGTATTATTACACTAATTATAATTTTATCCCACGGGAATTTTATTATATTTTATATAATTAATTAGGATAATATCAATTATTCATAACTTATCCATAGAAATTATGAATTAATAGTTTTATCATAAAGTTCAAATCTAAGATAGCATTAGATCAAATTATAATCATAATATACCCTTTAGAATTATGAATTAAGTGAATAGTTTGATAAATTCTATCATAAAGAATAATTGCGTCTGCTTGAATTGAAAATTTAGTCCATAGACAATTTTTATGTCATTAGATTCAATTTTAAGCATGATTTACATTGGTAAAGCATGAAATTTTATTTAGGCCTCAAATTTAACATAAGCATGTGATCTTTAATTTTATGCAGTTGTACAAACTACAAATTTCTCTGATATTCATTGTGATATCCTTGAACTTAAGGGAGATAACTATAATGTCTAGAAGGAGAGAGTTCTCCTTCATTTGGGGTAGATGGACATAGACTATGCTATTAGGAAAGATGAACCACCGACACTCACTGATACCAGCACTGCAGTGGACATCACGCTTTATGAACGATGGGAGCGATCTAATTGCCTAAGCATGATGTCATTAAGACTAAAATTTCAGCTGGTATTCGTTGTTCCGTTGATCAGCATGAAAAGGTATGAGACTTGCTGAAAGCCATTGATGATTAATGCATCACTTTAGACAAGGCACTAGAAAGCACCCTAATCATGAAGTTCTCATCCCTAAGGCTCACTAGTGTGAAAGGTGTATGCGAGCACATCATGCAAATGAGGGACATTGTGGCTCAATTGAAGAAACTCGAGGTTGAAATATAGGAGTCCTTCCTGGTGCACTACATATTGAACACCCTTCCGCACCAATACGGACCCTTCAAAATCTCATACAACACACATAAGGATAAATGGTCAATTAATGAACTCATGACCATGTGTATTCAAGAGGAAGGGAGACTGGTGATGGAACTGGGATAAAGTGCAACGCTGGCAACGCATGGAAAGAGCAACTCTCAAGTCACTCAGAAAGGGAAAGGTAAAGTACCTCCCCAAGCCGATATCAAGAAGGATTCCAAGTGTTTCTTCTGTAAAAGAAAGGGAAAAATGAAGAAGGAATGCGCCAAACTTCAGAAATGGCTTGCAGACAAAGGTAATCCAATCTCATTTGTTTGTTATGAATCTAATATGGTTAATGTCAATATTAACACCTAGTGGATTGATTCTGGATCAACAATTCACATTTTGAATTCCTTGCAGGGTTTGCAAAACCTAAGGAAGCCAGTGGGAAGTGAGCAAAGCATCTTATCATGAAACAAGATGGGCTCGCATGTGGAAGCTATAGGAACATGCTATTTAACTTTAAGTAGTGGCTTTGTTTTAGAATTATAAAAGACCTTTTATGTTCCAAGTTTTTCTAGAAACTTGATTTTAGTTTCAAGGCTTGTACATTTTGGATATTCCTTTAACTTTTCAGAAACATCTTTCAGTTTGCTTTATAAATCTAATTGTGTTAGGAATGGTACCTTTTCTGATGGTCTTTACTACATTAATTTACAAAACAATGTCACTTATGATTAAATGCATACTCACAATGGCACTAAAAGATGTGTTATTAATGAGGATTCCTCTAAATTATGGCACCAGAGGTTAGGTCATATCTCCATAGAAAGAATTAAAAGATTAGTAAATGAAGGGGTACTTAATACTCTAGATTTTACTTATTTTGAGACCTGTGTGGACTGCATAAAGGGAAAGTAGACCAACAAGTCAAAGAAAGGTGCAAATAGAAGTTTAGACATATTAGAGATCATACATACTGATATATGTAGTCCAGACATGGACTCACATGGTTAGAGATACTTCATCTCTTTTATAGATGATTACTCACGATATATGTATCTCTACATGCTTCATAAAAAGAACGAAGCATTAGATGCCTTTAAGATCTTTAAGGTTGAAGTAGAGAAACAATGCGGCAAGAAAATTAAGATCATGAGATCAGATAGAGGTGGAGAATATTATGGTAGATACACAGAAGATGGACAAGCACCTGGGCCATTCACAAAATTTCTTCAAGAGCATGGGATTGTTTCCCAATAAACCATGCCTGGTTCACCCGACCAAAATGGTGTAGCAGAAAGAAGAAACCGAACATTATCGGACATGGTGCAGAGTATGCTTAGTAACTCCAATCTTCTCAAATCCTTGTGGACTGAAGCACTTAAAAATGTAGTGTATATATTAAACCAAGTTTCAACCAAGGTTTTTCCTAAAACGCCATTTGAATTATGGAAAGGTTGGAATCTGAGTTTGCGACATATGCGAATTTGGGGATGCCCGTCTGAAGTAAGAATATATAACCAGAAGAGAAGAAGATGGACCTAAGGATCATTAGTGGGTATTTCAATGGATATGTTGAAAGGTCTAAAAGTTACAGATTTTGTTATCCATCTCATAGCACTAGGATTGTGGAATAAAAAAATGCAAAGTTTCTTGAAAATGACTTGATCAGTGGGAGCGATCAAACCAGGAACATAGTTTCTGAGAAGGATCATTCAGAATCTCAACCTTCCACCTTAAGTGATAGATTGGTTATTGTTCGCAGCACCCCTCAAGTACAAACTGGTGTTGAACAACCAATTGTTGAAGTTCCACAAGTTGCTAATGCCATTCCAGTAGATTAGGTAGTTCAAGAGTTGCCAAGAACTTTTGAACAACGAGTTGAACCACATACTTCTCAGGAAGATGATGGTACAACATTAAGAAGATCTACTAGACCAAATATATTAACAATTCTTGATGATTATGTTGTGTATCTGCAAAAATCTGACTACAACATTGGAGCCGAAAATGATCTCGAGTCTTTTTCACAAGCCATGAGTTGCAAAGAATTAGAATTATGGTACGATGCCATGAAGAAAGAGATGAATTCTATAAAGAGTAACGAAGTCTGGGATCTTGTTGAGTTGCCTAATGGTGCAAAAGGCATTGGATGTAAATGGGTCCTTAAGACAAATAAAGACTCATTGGGAAACATTGAGAGATACAAGGCAAGACTCGTTGTTAAGGGATTCACTTAGAAAGAAGGAATTGATTACATGGAGACTTTCTCTCCTATATCTAAGAATGATTCCTTGCGCGTTATTGTGGCATTAGTAGCCCATTTTGACTTGGAATTGCAACAAATGGATGTGAAAATGACATTTCTCAATGGAGATCTAGAGGAGGAGGTTTACATGAAACAACCTGAAGGATTCCCCTCTAGTGATGGTGATCAATTGGCTTGCAAGCTCAAGAACGCATTATACGGTTTAAAACAAGCATCCTGCCAATGGTATTTGAAATTCCATAATGTAATTTCTTCATTCGGTTTTGTAGAAAACATTATGGATCAATGCATATACCTGAAAGTTAGTGGGAGTAAAATCTGTTTTCTTGTTTTATGTGTGGATGACATTTTGCTAGCAACCCATGATAAGGCTTTGTTGTATGAGGTGAAACAATTCCTCTCTAAAAATTTCAATATGAAGGATATGGGTGAGGCATCTTATGTCATTGGCATTAAGATCCATAGAGACAGATTCCGAGGCATCTTGGGTCTATCTCAGGAAACCTATATTAATAAAATTTTAGAGAGATTTTGGATGAAGGATTGTTCACCAAGTGTAGCTCCCATTATGAAGGGTGATAGGTTCAATTTGAACCAATGCTCAAAGAACGACTTTGAAAGGGAACAAATGAAGAACATTCCATATGCTTCTGTTGTTGGAAGCCTAATGCATGCTCAGGTCTGCACAAGACTTGACATTGCATTTGTTGTGGTAATGTTGGGACGATATCAAAGTGATCTAGGTTTAGACCACTGGAGAGATGCAAAGAAAGTAATGAGGTACCTTCAAGGAACCAAAAACTACATGCTTATGTATAGACGGACGGACAATTTAGAAGTAATTGGCTACTCATATTCTGACTTTTTTGGATGTGTTGATTCATGCAAATCAACATCGGCATACATTTTTATGATGGCCGGTGGAGCTGCATCATCGAGGAGTGGCAAGCAGACCTTGATTGGCACTTCCACTATGGAAGCCAAGTTTGTCTCCTGTTTTGAGGCTACTTTACATGGTGTATGGCTTAAGAGTTTCATTTATGGGATTCGAATTATGGATTCTATCTCTAAGCCATTGAGAATGTATTGCGACAATTTAGTTGTTTTTTTTATGGCTAAAAACAACAAAAGTGGGAGTCGAAATAAACACATCGACAATAAGTATTTAGCTATAAGGGAACGTGTTAAAGAAAAGAAAGTGGTCATTGAGCATGTCAACACTGCGTTGATGATTGCTAATCCTTTGACTAAGGGCATGCCACCGTTTAAATTCAAGGATCATGTAATGAATATGGGAATTGGTTCCATTATGTAGTTTCTCATTGTATGGACAATGTTATTTTAATGAAATTCTTAATTGCTGTAATGTTTTTCTCATATTTATGTGCACCTTAATTTGATTTTAGAGAATTCATCTGTGTAGGACCAAGAATAAACATAGGGTTTATTCATTAAGAAATTGTTGCCACATAAATTTTAATAGAAATAAATACGTAGTAATACATGGAAGATAATACATGGAAGATAATACTCATCATTAGAGGACTTATCGCCATGATTCATGTATCTATTACTTGATATAGATTATCAATGGGTTTTAAGATTAGACATTAAGATTGGAAGTATGGACCAAGTGGGAGAATGTTAAGCTCCCTTTCCCAATGGTTGTCGATAATCTGGAAACCAACTGTAGTCGTTTACTTAAATTATGGAAACCAACTGCAATTATTTCCTTAAATTACAGAAACCTACTGCAGTTAAATTAATTTCTTGTTTGGAGCTCTTGGAGTGGTCCATTACTCCCCGTACAGTTCTCTACCATGATCTGTGGAACACTTAACACATAGCCAATAGAAGCTTGATGGAAGCTTGCCTATAAATACTTTTGTTTGGTCCCCAAGCTCACTAACTCAATCCCCTTCAACCTTGCACCATCAATTTAGAGTGAGTAGAGCTTGGAAGTGCCACACTGTAACAGGTTTGAGCTACTTAGAGGTTGTTTTCCATCATGAGTAGTAAAGAGGCAATTGTGTACGGATTGGTGCATTGAGCCGTGTCTGTGGAGAATTTGTATAGAGATACATTGGCGTGACTATGAAGAGTAGTTGCAGATTCTTTGTCTCCACTTATTCGTAGAGATTTTTTTCTGCTGATGCTAAACAATACCAGTGCCTTTCCTCTCACATTTTCGTATGAATAAATACACTGCTACAGAACTTCAGAAACCATAGGAACATACACATGGATTCTCTCTCTAGGTTACTCGTCTCAACAAATATCTATACTGCATAATCTACTGTTTCTGCTAAGTTTAGCAACTCAAAGATCTCGATGAAGTTCGCTGCCTCCCCGGAATGTTTCTAACTCTTTGAGAGATGGCGGGCAAACTTTGAATCTACCTGTCAAACAGTTTTTTAAACAGCAGAAAACAAAAGGGGAAATGGGCTGTCTCAAGCCTAGCATTGGAGTGTGAGTAGCATCAATGGCCAGAGGTATGATTTATTGAGCATGAGCATTAAAGTTTTCGATTCCCTTTAAAATATTTATTCCGCATTATAGAATAGTTATTCAGCTATCAGGTCAGCTTGGCTTGGCTGGGGAGGCTTCTATTAAAAACGGAATTGGCTTGGCTGGGGAGGCTTCTATTAAAAACGGAAATGGCATATGGCCTCTACGTTATCAGAGGAAAAGGAAGAACGTTCAAAATTCATTCTTCTTCCAACAATCTATCATTTAAGCGGAACGGAGGAAGCATCGAATCGTAAGGAAGAAAAGAAATCATTCATGACTGGGTCACTCACTCTTGGCTTCTTGGCTTGAAATTAAAATCGGAAATGGCATATGTCCGCTACGTTATAAAAGGAAAAGGAAGAACGTTCAAAATTCATTCTTCATCGAACTACTCAATGCAGCATCATCTATCATTTAAGCGGAGCGGAGCGGAGGAACCATCGAATTATCGTAAGAAAGAAAAGAAAAGAGTTGCAGGCATGGAATCGTTTCCGGCGTTAGCCCTTGTAGTACTGGTGATCTTGTCATAGGCGAATAGTATTGTTATTGTGCGCGCAGGTTATCCAGATCCGTTACAACACATTTGCGTCGCTGATTTAAAGAGCCAAGGTAATATATTTCTATTTCTGATGCGTTTGCGATCAATACTGTGATTATGGATGAATAAGTATATCATCTAAATGTTGTTTTAGTTTGATTTATGATGCAGTTATTGTGAACGGATTCCCGTGCAAGGATGCGGCCATGGTTACAGCATACGACTTCATGTTGAGGGGCCTAGATAAAGCGGGAGATACACGTAACATGTTGAGATTTAACGTAACGCCAGCCTCTGACATGGAGCTGCCAGGCCTGAACACCTTAATAATCTCCATGGTTCGGATTGATTTCGCTACTCCTCTCGGCCTTCGTTCCCCCTCACATACATCCGCGGGCAACCGAAATCTTGGTCTCTCTCAGTTGGTTTCATCACCACTAACAACATATTGGTCGCCACAAAGCTTGAGAAGGGAGACGTGTTCGTGTTCCCCAATGGCCTTGTGCACTTCCAATTCAACATTGCCTCTGTCAACGCAGTGGCCATCTCTGGACTCAGCAGCCAGAATCCAGGAACTCAGCTGGTGGCCAACGCACTGTTCGGGGCCTCTCCCCCTGTTGATGCCTCCGTTCTTGCCAGAGCTTTCCAGATCGATACCAAGCTCGTCCACCATCTCCAAAACAAATTCAAGTCCACCTCCTGATCTCATGACGTCGTCACTTCTCGTTTAATTCAGTTCAGTTGATATTTATATAAAAAATTAAACCCCCGTCTTACTCTCGGGGTGACGGAGTAATAGGTAGTCATTATGTATGGTACCCCAATATAGCACATAAATGGAGGGTCAATATTGCATTTCGGCCGTGTTTGTTTGGATTAATAAATTCAAGTCCACCTCCTGATCTCATGACGTCGTCACTTCTCGTTTGCATGAATCATAATAGAATAGATTTGGTCTTTCGTTCAATTCAGTTCAGTTGATGTTTATATAAAAAATAAAACCCCTCTCTTACTCTCAGGGTGACGGAGTAATAGGTAGTCATTATTATCTAATAATATGTATGGTACCCCATAAATGGAGGGTGAATATTGCAAATCCGCGGTGTTGGTTTGGATTAATAAATTTCACAGCTTTAATTTCATATCCGTGTATGCAGACTTATCATGTAGACTTCCTCGCAATCTGGTGGTTATATATATAATATATAATAAGAAGGATAATGAAATTCATTCGATTTGTACACACTCTCTCCATCGTCATATTTTCGCATGAACTAGACATTCCATATAATTCTCTACCAGGGACAAGACGACGTTCAATTTGTTTATCTGTTTGACGTTCAATTTGTTTATCTGGTTGTTATGTTTGAGCACATTATGAAATGTTAACTAAACCTCAATTCGAGGAACAAATATCTTGCAAGTGTTTGTGGTCATGTCTTCCATAGGTCATCGTTTGCTTTTCCTAGGCTCTGTGTTGCGGGGAAGCGTTGATAAATTTATATACGTAAGGTTTGTTATATGCAACCCACCCTCCGATTTTTGTGTATTTAATATTTTAAATTAAATTTTAATTATAAATAAATAATTTTAAAATTCAAACGAAAAAGGTAGGTCTTATAGATCGCAAGTTTATATGTCAAGAAATAAATTGGTATTCTATTTGCTTTCAGAAATTTATTAGTTCTAGTGAATTATTTAATAAATTATTTATAATAAATTATCTTATTATAATGCGTAAAAATGTGACATGTTGTCATATTTATCTAAAAGGCTTGCTCACAAAGTTAGTTGATGATGACGTCTTTCTCTTTTTATTGATAAAAAGGCCTCATTGATAAAAAGGCTTATGAGGTACAATTCATGGCTTTTTGTTAGTTCAATTTTGGAGATCTCTCATTATTTTGTGTCTCTCTCTCACCCTTGGACACTTAGAGTTTTCTTGGAGCATTGTAGATTTGGAGCAAGGAAGGGAAAATTAAGCAGAGGAAGGACAAGGAAAGGAAAGGAAATCGAAGATCAAGCAAGGAGGATCAAGATCAAGAAACTTCAACAGGAATACTCGTAGGTAACATATTGCATGTGTGATTTCTTAGCTGGTTTTGACATGCAGGGCTTTGCATGTTGGTATATGGTTCTCTTGTTATCGGTGGCATGGTTTTGCCAAGTTATGACAATGGTTTTCAGTCTTACCTTGCGTTTTTCCGGATAGCCATGGTGTGATGGTCATTTATAGGTTTTGACCTTGGAATTGCTAGATGGTTTCAGAATCCGGGGTGGAGGTGGTCTCAGGAAAATTCCCAAAGGCCTAGGAATCCCTTGACTAGTTTTGGCAGGATACATGGTAAAACCTGAGGGTGGAGTCTCAGTTGAGGGCCTAGTGATCAGATGCGGATCATGGTAAATCCTAAGAGACAAAGAGAAAGAAAATTCCTCAAGGACACTGATGGATTCTGGAGGCATTCCCATCTCGGTTTGGTTTTGTGATCTCGGTGTCGATTTTGGTGACTTACAATTTGGTGAGGGTGCAAGTGGTCTAACCTGTCGATTCCCTTGGATGTTTTTGGTTTCGTTTATCCATGAGATCCCATATTCATGCTTGGAATATGGCACAGGGGTGACTAGCTAAACAAAAAATTTGGTTCAACCATGTCTATGACTGGGTGGTACCTGGAAGTCCAAACCCTAGTTTGCTCTTGCCTATGTTTAATAAAAACTAAGTTCTCTTTCTTTTGTACTTGTTATTATGTGGCCTTAATGGTCATTATCTCATTGTTATTTACATGGTTTAATGTTGGTTATAAGCATTATTAGAGGATTGGTTATAGTCATGGTTATTTCATGTATTTACTTGTAATTGAAAGGATAATGGGTGCAAGACCTGATTGATGTCAAAACAGTTAAGGGAAGAGGGTGGTGATCCTTCTTGTCAAGTCTTATATGAGTTATCAGTCATTTATGCTATGTCTTCTATTTATGTCTTGTAGATTGCATTGATGCCAAGAATTTGACAGAATGTCAGTCCTAGTTGGGGATGGTCAAGCCTAGTCTCGGAGCCAATTTTTGGCTGGTAAGTCTTGTTCTCATGTAAATTATGGATTCTGAAAGCTACAGGGGTATTTGGGCAGTGACCTGGATTCTGGGCTTGAAAGTGGTACAAATCTCAGAGTTGCACACATATGTCTGAGGAGAAAAGTCCCCATACACACCCATGCCTTGTTGTGGGAGCATCTAGAGCTTAGAGCGTATTTTATTTGTAAAGGAAATGGTATGCCTTATCAAATCAATTTTCTTATAAAGAGCTTATAAACTGATATTCTATTGATTTTCTCCTCTCTTCTCTTCTCTATCTATATATATATATATATTATATATATATTTAATATATATATATATTATATTTTAAGCCACAAAAAAATATTAATTAATTATTATTCAAAGTTTATATAAGTTCATTACCACCAACAACATTCATCGTTATCTAAAAATCCATACTTCCACATAGATACAACTAGAATAAAAATAGAACAAAAAGAAAAACACATGCAATGTGTGCAATATTTAAGGATCCATATTTGGGCAAAATTTTACAGCCTAAAGTTTGCAAATGTGCTAATTTTTTGTGCTTTTTCCCAAAAAAAAAAATGATTTTTCCTTTTTCTTAAAAAGATTAGCCAAATTGTCAAGGACAAAAGTATTTTTCCTCAAAAACTACCAAAATTTTATAGGAGACTGTATAAAATTATTGCAAAAAAATCACCAAGCATTTTACAATTAGCATATCAGGGGATTAGCCATGGTGTTTATACTCTCAGAAAGAATTCCATCTTCATATTTTCCATACCATATTTATCTTACCGTCCAAAGCATTAATTTCTTATCATAACTTCTTTAGTTTCTTGATAAACATTTGAAAATTTGAACTAATTGGGAACCTTATGTTTCTTAAATGTCAACCACAAATTTTTGGGTATACTTTTGTTAAAAAATCTAACTTCGTAATGCTTAGAAATTATGTTTAGAAATTTCGGTTCCTATACAAACTGAAATAAATTTATACAATAAGATTTGGGCCAATCATCTTATAAAAAGGGACATTGGTATTTTTTTTGGAAAATATAATGGAATTAGCCCATTGGTGAACTTCCTCAAGTTCTTGTGATCGTCATTCATTGTGTTATTATCATTCTATCCTCAGAGGGTGACGTTTAGAATTCCCAAGCTCCTATCCTCTTTTTCTACATTTGGCTCAACTTCCTCTTCCCTCTTTTGGAAGGCAAAGGAGTATGATAATCAGCAAGGGGAGGAGCCAATGTAGTAGAGGAATGGGGTATCTGTACTTGTGTCTGATATGACACTTTTAGTCCATAATCCTTCCTATATCGAGATTTTATATCACTAATTTTCACTATGACATTTGAATAGGGGTCATCATGTCGCTTCTTCCTTCAGTGGATGGGGCAAGGCTAACTGCACTAGGTCATTTGCTACTCTCTACTAAATCATAGAAATACCTTCTAGTGCTCTTAATGGGTCTACGAGGCGACTTTTATGGGTTCCTTGCTCATTAGGCGGACTTCATCCATTGCCCCATCTCACCATTTGGGTTTCTTATGTGATTTTCTTGGCCATCTTGCTTTTGTGTATTTGATAAATAGGTTTTGCTACATCTCATTTTTCAAAGTGAATGCTACACAAAAATGGAACATGCTTGTAATTGATAAATTTCATATGGGTATAGTGATGAGCCCCAAAATTGGTAACAATTTGGGCTCATTTGGCCTCATTTTCATTGTTCATCCCTTGTTCAAATCCGTCATTTTCTATAGTTTATGCATTATTTTTAGTATGTTTGTGTCTTTGGTACGAATAGGGGAAGTTACTTTTCCTAGGTGGTTAACATGTGTCTACTTCAGGTTTTTGACGTATATTGGAGCAAAGTCAAAGCAATCATGAGCTATAAGGCAGCCAAGCCTGAAGTTAGGACTTGAAGGAGGGATGTCTACGGCATTCAATGACCCTTCCTTGGGATTCTCACCTTCAGCTCCGAGCTCC
>APFE030304620.1:24991-47510 GCA_000404065.3 Pinus taeda | reverse complement strand
TGCACATCATAATCCCAGCATAGCAGTAAGGAGAACATAGAGAATCGACTGAGTACTTACCCGAGGATTCGTGCTTGTGCTTTGCTGGATTTTGTCTCCAGCCTCGAATTGGTTTGGACTCAGTCTCATTTTCTGCTTGGAACTTCTCTAGGAATGCCGTGTTATACTTCTCCTCCGCCGGCAAATGATACATTTGCCTTAGATCTTCGGCTCGAAAAGAACCGAAAATCCTCCCATCTACAGTGCTGAACGTTCTATCGGTAATTGGGATCTCTTGAATCGCCCATCTTACCACATCTGTATATGGGAGAATTTGCTCCCGGGCCGCTATTCTGTGAAGAAAGGAATTGGCCAAGTCTTTTAGATTAGCCTTAGATTTGCTAGTGCTGTCGCATGAGACTTGTATTCCTGTCACCCTTGGTTCTTCAGCTTCAATTAAGTTATATGTTCCTTGCCAAGTAGCTCTGGTAAGTCCCAAGCACGTAGTGTCTGATATAAGCCCTTTCTTTTTACTGCCTGTATCAACGATGGGTTTCCCTGCGACCGGTGAAGCGGAAGGCATTGTGGTCTTTTTGGACTTCTTTCCCTTTCCACTCAAATCTGTCTCTGCGGGAGAATTCTGCACAGAGAGAACGATAGGCGTAATACAGGAAACAATAACATGCATCGAATAGACTGAGATATATATATATCTTGATAAATTCATGGTGATCGATTGACTTAAGACGGCTTCGAATCAAATCTGTGAATAGATCACAAGCTTGCTGTTTTCATTAAATGGCCGTTAAGGCTTGTCAATCTCATTAATACCAGTAATTTCGGTTAATGGCCGAATGATTTATTTGAAGCATGGCTTGGGCGATTTGGCGGTTGAGCGCGGATGAGCGGCTTTTTGAAAGATAGTGCTTTAATTACGAATAAGTTGTATTAAACTGCCTTTATGGTTTTACTTTGAAAACTGTGCTTTTGCCCTTTTCGCAATCGGGCGTCGGGGAAAATCATAAGTCATTGTTTTGGTTTCATTTGGAATGCCCGATCGCCGATAGCGATATCGCATCGTGTCGGGAGTAGCGAGTGGGGCAGTTAAGAATGTGTGCATGGTCAATCGCCGATTGCCGATAGCGATGTCGCATCGCATCGGGGCGAGAGGGATCTTATTTGCGTTTAGCCATTATCGCCGATTGCCGATTGCCGATATCGCATCGCATCGAAGCAAGGGGGTTTTAATTGTGTTACTTTATGTTTCACCGATACCCGATAGCGATTTCGCATCGGAGCAAATCAAAATGTCCTCAAGTTGTGTTCCCTTTGTCATTGCGATATGCGATCTTGCGATCGCTTTATCGCAATGACAAAAGATAAATCATTTTACGTTAAGGTTTTTTGATTGGTTTATTGGAGAGGCCTTTTGGTGATGTTTTCTTTTATTTCTTTGGGCCTTTTAGAATAGAACTTAAATTGATACCAATTAAAAACAAAAATTAAAAAGGGACCCATTTCATATTATGGTTTTGGAATAATAATGATATGAAATGGGGGGTTGTTGTAGGGCACAACAGGCTCCCATCATTTTTTTACTTGTATATGAATGAACAATGTATCTATGGCCCAATGGATGAAGCTGCAACTAAAGTGATAAGGAAATAATGCCTCATAGTGAATCTTAGATAAGTATGAGACCCCTATGCTTAGATATATCATTTACACCTGTAGATTGCATTGATGCCAAGTGTTTGACAAAATGTCAGTCCTGGTTGGGGATGGTCAGGGCTAGTCCTAGAGTTTTTTTTTTAGTTTATTAGTCTTTTCATCATGTGTTTAATGAATTCCAGAAGTTACAGCAGGTTTTGGATAGTGGCCAAAATTCTAGGCTTGAAAAGTTCCTTAAATCCCGTAGACTTTGGCACAAGTCTGCTAGAAATAGTCCTTGGATGCAAACATGCATGCTTGTGGGATCGTCCAAAGCTCTCTAGATGCTGGCATGCTCATAGCATGGGAGCGTCCATAGGTTTAATAGCTTAAAAACTCAGTGGGACTTAGGGTTGGTTAGTAGAAAGGTTGGGATGGTTCCTAGGAGTCCTATTATTGATGTTGAAGGTATGTATGGTGTGTTTCTATTGGTTCTACTTCCTTAATGTAACTTAGGAGGTCAAATCGTATCATAGTAACTTCTCATGACATGTTTACCTCGGTTGACCATTTACTTGGGTAGATGTGGGAAGAGGGTGTTACAAAGTGGTATTAGAGCATGGTTCACCCCTCAAACTGGATGGGTTGTGTGTTGGTCATGCATTCATGTCAGTTGCATATGTGTTTCTTATGTTGTGAGACCATGTGCTTGTTGCATTTGCATGGTGTTGATGATGGTTGTAGTGATTTCTCCATGTGAAGGTTGATGGTGTTGTTGTGGGATGTGTCTTCATGAGTGTATGGGTGTTTATGCATTGTTATGCATGTCATTTTCTATATGCATTGTCATGGTTATGGATATGCATGTATGGTAGGTCAGGCATGCATTGTGAAGTCATTGTATACAATTAGGTCATCATCATGATATTGGTTTGTTATGATGTTGATGTGTTGGCTGAGATAGAGCAGGAGATGCATACCATTAGAGTGAAGTTGCAGCATTGGACCTTGAGGCAAAAGCATGTCGTCCTACAGGTTGTATGTTGGCCATGCAAGTATGTAGGTTAAGGATTGTTATATGCATTATGGTTATGTGTATGCCTTTCATTATATTGATGTTATGGTTGCATACCTGATAGATGTTAGTTGATTAGTGTAATCATATGCACATCTGTCGGATAGTCATGAATGACAGTAATTTGTGGTTGTATGCATTGCTATTTTTGTTTTATGTTAGATAATTTGATGATGTTATATGTTGTTGATGAGTATGTTATAGGTTAACTTGTTGTTGTTATATGATAATTAGATTGATGATTAGGTTATATGTTGTTGAGGAGCATGCTATATAACTTCTTGTTGTTATATGCTAGTAACTTGATGATTAGGGTTATTACATAAAGATCTTGATTTATACGTATCATACTAAGTTGGATTGGTCTATGCAGCTGGTTAGGGTTATGACATTTAGTTAATATGTTGTGATATTATGTCATACTAATCTAGACTGATTGTGCATATGTGATTATTATGTATGAATGATAAATGTTTATGCGCTTATGATGTGGACATGTTAGTTAGTTACTGTTATGGATATCATGATCTTATTTCTGCTTGAGTTGATGTGTTGTAAATTTATATCTTGCTAACTAGATTGATTGTGCAGACAAGATAGCCTCCCCTGAGATATATTAAGGTATGAACTTTCTTATGTCGTCTACTTTGTGCTTGACTATTTGATTACGACATCTATTTGGTGTAGTGTTTGGAGTCTATTATGTTGTCTAGTTGATTTATTTAACATGGTATGTTTGCAAGTTGGTTGGGTGTTTGATGAATTGCATAATATGAGTATGTGTTCAAATAATCTTGTGTTAAGATGATTGTACTAACACATATGTGTTGAGGCAGTCGATATGTACTTGAGTGTAGTAGGTGACAGTTGTAGCATTATGTCTAATGACTATGAGCTCACTATGGATTATGACATGATTGTTAGTCTTGGTAAAGGTTGATTCCAAATTGATAGGTATGATTGTCTTGATATTTGAAACATGTGGTTGACATGTGTAAATAGTTGCAAGAAACATGCTTGGTATTAGCGTGACAAGTTAACAATTGATGTGTTTATATAACTAATAGTTGGGTGATGTGACAATAGATAGTAAGCCTCGATTGCAATAAGGTAAAAAGCTAAAAGAAAGGAATCATGCAAGAATTCCTTTGGCCATGTTTGGAAACCCTAATTCTAGACGAATGAGTGCTTTGCATACGAGAAGTCTTCTTAACCTTGATTTTGTCCGAAATTATGTGGGTATGTGCTATATTCATGGACATGTATTTGATAGGTATAATAGCTGGTGTCTAGTTATAACTAGATCTATCAAAGGAATTAGATTCCCTTGAGAGATGGCGTGGATGTGTTCATTTACAAGACAACATGATTGACACAAAAAGGTAAGGTAAGCAATGTATTTTTATGTTTATTTATGCACTGTCAATTATGTGTTGATGGCAGTATGATGCAAGGGATTGCATGGAAAAGAGGTCACCATGAAATCTTAAAGAAGGCTTGAGTTGAGATTTCACTAGGAGGCAATGGGAACCATGGGGATTGAGTCATGGCATCTGTTTTTAGTCTTGTGCTTTTGGTCTTTTGGTGATTTGTTGTGCTTGATTGCAGTTTTTTTTTGCGTCTTGTGCATGGCCATGCCACTTAATTGTTTGTGGTATCGTATTGTTGTTGGTTTTCCATGGTTTATTATCGTTTGATTCTCGATCTTACCTTTATTGCTTTGAGAGTCTTAGAATTGGTTTGGGAAGGAGGAAGTTAATGGAGCTCGGGGAGAACTGTTTGGTACCCGACAGGTAAGTTAAGGCCCCAAATGAAGTTCTGTGCATGTATAAGGGTAGTTGAAGGCAAGAGTATGACAACCAGTTGGACTGGTTGGGTCCATTGGTGTAAATGGATGATGGTAGGACTTTCATGGGAAAGGTAACCAGGAAAGGTGAAATAAATGGATCTGAGTTGTCAGATGCCTTGGCTATGTTGAGAACAACTATTCTCAATGTTGTGCATGGTGTGCATAGATAAAGGGAGTTCTCTTAACCTAGACCTTATACTATCTGATAATTATGTTGTGATCATGATTTTGCTGATGTTTATATATGTATACATGTATGTATGTATGTTTATCATGTTAGATAGGGTCATCATGGATCATGGTTATTTAATGCTAATGTTTATATGTATATATGTGTGTATGTATCTCATTATCTAAAGGGATTATGATTGTTTTATGCTAATGTTTATGTATATGTATGTATGTATCTATGTACTATCTGACAGGGTTGTCAGGGATCATTCTTGTGGAGGAATGATTTCTTATGCAGGTGAGTGTCATGACGAGATTCCTAGTCTTATGGGGAATCAATTAGGGAGAGTAGTCATGAAAAATATATGAGGTCAGTATCATGTGGATATGAATTGATATTGTATGCTTGTATTATGACTATGTTTATGTTATGATAGGTAACTCTGATGGATACATCAACGAAATGAAAGAAGCGTGGCCTACGAGATGTTGGGACAAGCATGGATAAGACACGAGAAGCAAGCTTGCATGGTAGAGACAATGTGGTTTTGGATGTGTGGTACTATTGTTTTGCATATGTTGTATATGTTGTACATGTTGCATTTGTGATGTAACATTCTGCGCATGTGGTTTTGTGCATATATAGTGTGTGTACATGTTGTTTATGAAATGTTATGTACAGGGTGGTACAAATAGTGTTGTGCAAATATTGCATATGTAGTGCCGAGTATAGATGGCGCTATGTACATGTTGGATACGCTATGTTGTGTACAAGTTGTATTGTGCGCATTATGGATATGCGATGTTGTGTTCATATGGTGTTGTGCACATGTTGGATATGCAATACTATGTACATAGGGTGTTATGTGCATGTTGTATATGCAATACTATGTACATATGGTGTTGTGTGCATGATTGTACAAGTGGTGTTGTGAGCATGTGGTGCCATATACATGTTGTACATGTGGTGCTATGTGTAGGTGGTGTTGTGTGCATGTCGTGCATATGGTGTTGTGTACATGTGGTGTCGTGTACATGTGTATGTGGTGGTATGTATGTCTAGCATTGTGTACACATTGTACAGGTGGTACGATGTACATGTGGCATTGTGTACACGTTGTACATGTGGTGTTGTGTACATGTGATGTTGCACACATGTTGTGTAGGTGCTGATTTGTACATGTGGTATTGTGTACATGTTGTACATATGGTACTGGTGTACATGTGGTATTGTGTGCATGTCGTACATGTTGTGTTGCAGCCATACTATACTATGTATGTGCATTGTGTAGTTGTGGTATTTTGACATGTGTACTCATTCGTTGTACTCTGTGTAGTACATGTATTGTGTTGTGTTGTACACCAAGTGTTGGTATTATGTGGTGTTGTACATTGGGTATAGATGTATTGCGTTGTGTTGTACGCTAGGTGTAGTTACATGTATTGTGTGGTGTTGTACATCAGGTATAGATGTATGTGTTGTGTGGTATGTTAGGTGTAGGTGCATGTATTGCATGGTGTTGTATGTCATGTGTGATTGTATGTGTGTGATGTACACTATGTGTATGTGCACATGGTTGAGGAGAAGGAACTGGGTGTGGAAACCGATCTGGTGTGTGTACGAAATAAGGATAAGGATTGGTTGAAGGACAAGTATCAATATTTTATTTTAGTTTTATTATGCATGGGATTTATGATTCTGGTCTATGGCGATTAAATGTGATCTATGATTTTGGTTTATGATGGTTACATGTGATTTATGATTTTGATGTATGATGGTTGTGTTTTGAGCTAACCTGATGTGGTATGTTTATACATGATGATTTGTTCAAAGATGTTAGTTTGAATTATTGTGACAAGAAGCAAACATAATTGCAAGTTTACCTTATTGACGGGCCACCAATGAGGCATGATTTGAAGTTATTTCAATTTATTTTGAATCTAATGGAAATTATGTCCTTGGTATAGGAAAGCATGAAATGCCCGACTAGGTGGTTGAAACTGACTACAAGAATTAGCAACAACAACGAAAGAAATTGGAACATGTAGCAGTATGCTGGTAAAGCATTTAAGGAGCAGGGCCATTGTGGGACACTGGTACCCAATTATGTCCATTGATTGTCATGAGCATGCTATGACTTGTATGATGGTTTTAAGGGAGGGATATGCCTTGGTTTTTGTATCTTCCGATGTGAGGAAGCCTTTCCAAAGGATGGACTGCCTAGGATGGGGGTGCCAACGAAACTTGGAAGGTGTGTGACTACATGGAAGGGGGTGACCAGATTGCCGAAGGGGCTGTGTAGCATAGAAGGGAAGTCCAAGAATGGATTTTTTTTGGTCATTAGCATTGCAAGATGGAAGCAGATGCACATTGGGAGTGTGCCCTGGAGCAATGAGTTTGTAACTGTTCACTGAGAAGACACGTGGCGCTGGATTGTAGTGCTAGACATTGGATGTAGATTTGATCTTGTAGTGGATTCTAGACTTCTTGGGAAGGAGGTGAATCCTAACATTACTTTGAGGGTGGAGGTGTGAGCCTCTAGATTCCCCTGTTGCATATGTAGGCATCATATCATTTTATTTGCTGGTTGAGTAAATGCGCATATGCGTATATGTGTGTATTATTGTAAACACTGTATCGAGCTGAATTTATAAAGCTCCACAGACAATATGATTATTTGGTGGGTGAAGAAAATGTGTATGTGTGTATATGTGGTTGTTATTGTAAATACCGTAATGAGTTGTGTTATAAATCTCCAGTAGACAATATGTTTTCCATGTTTTCAGTAGGTGGTCATTGTAAATACTGCAACGAGCTATGTTATAAAGCTCCATGGGTAGTATGTTTTGTTATCAATTGTCTTATGGTTATAGGTGTTGTTGAACACCAAGGATGGTGTTCCTCCAAGGGGGAGGGTTCTATAACAACCTTGGTTACAAATTCATGTAAAAATATATATAATACCACAATCATGGGACACGTATTCCAAACTGAATGGTGGAAAAAAACATCCTAGTGGGCGTTCATTCGGTTTATTATGGCTAAGGAAATTGGAAAAGGCAATGGAAAAGGTTTTGAAAAGGAAAAAGGGAAGTTTGGCACATTTATTTATGAAAATAACGTAAATTAGCAGAAAAGGAAGGTGAAAGGTCACTGATGGGCCTCTAAATTAGACATAAATTAAGGCCCATGCCTCTAAATTAAACATAAATTTAGGCATATGACCATGCTTCAGCACATTAAACCTATCTTTTTGCATTAGATAATGTATTTTTAACATTAATATATTCATTAGGAAGGTTTATGAATAATTGCATATTTATGCCTAATATTATTTATTTTTGTGGAATATTATGAGAATATTGGGCAAATTATGAAGATTTGGAGGAGGAGATAATTTAGGAACTTGCTCCCTACTATAGGAGGGTCACTATTAAATAATAAATCAATAAGATATTATGGAATTATGGCACAGATTGTGGAACTCCAATGATTGAGAAAATTTAGGAATGTGTTCCCTGCCATTTAATGTAGATTCCTAGTATTGGGAACTAGATCCACTAATCAAGGGATTTGGTGGGGAAAGCTTCCTCCATTGATGGGGAATGTTTCCTAATTATTTTGTATAAGTGCCAAGTTGAATTTTCCTCTAGGGAGGGATTTTCATTAGTGTTCTTGTGGAGAGAACTCGTATTTCTGCAGCTCCATTGTATTTTCTTATAGGGATGTAATTGTATTGATGAAAATAATGAAGATTGGTGTCATGTTCAGCTTCTAAATCTTGTTTTCCTCCATAGGTATCTAAGTTTCCTTGGGCTTGGCCATCCCAGGAGCCTCAGAGCCCTTTTGTATCATTTTCTTTCCTTCTTTCCACTTCTTATTCACATGCATCTCTTGTTTTTATTTCTTTCTATTTTTGCATTTAGTATTAATGATTTCTTGTTGTAGGATTTGGTTGCAGGATCAAAAGAATCATTTGATCCTTGGAAAAGATTTGGAATGTCATAGTAATCATTGAGATACTTGGATTAATCTTCTTATTCCTAAATCTAGATTTTTGGAACTCCTTTGTGGCAACTAACAATGAATTTTTGCTATTTTTTATAGCATTATAACGAGCTTCAATCAAGTTGATTCCACTTGTATTAGATAAAAAAACATTCTATTTCATAAAAAAATTTACCCCATTACATTTGCACTTGATTAGGTTAGGCATTTGATGGATTTACTAGCTCACTAGTTCTCAAATTTTTGATTTTTAGACTAGTAATTTTCTGCTATTTTTTAGCATGGGTTAACATAGGTTTTTTTGAGTGATTCCACTTGGAATGGAGACCTAAGACATCTTAGTCAATAACAAAATTTTTCCCATCCAATTTGGAATTTACTTTATTGGTCATTCGATGAATTATAATTTCGTATAGTAAATTTGTAACATCTTGTAGTAAAACAGGGGATCGTGTAGGAGAACTAGTACATCCTGTAGGAAATCCTATAGTGGCCTGTTTTGAGCCTGAATTGAGAAAAATCAGCATTGAAGCTGGGATTAGGACTCTACTTGACCTCCATGCCATCAATACCATTTTAAACCTCTTCCTCCATACCTGTCCCCCCTGCCAAAGAACAAGTGAGGATTAGAATTTGCATTTATAAAACAAAAAGATTAAAAAAGAGTTCTTTTATATTCAGACATGCACATAGCAGTTAATACTACCTAGATCAGACTCCATGCTTAGTTAGTTTAAATCATCACATGTGATAAATAAGGTTAAGTTAGGTTTCTTTTACATTTAGTTCATGATCTTTATGTAATTAGAATATGTTTCTTTCCTTGTACATTATTTCTTGCAATAGGTTAAGGTTTCCATTTTGAGCATTTTGTTTTCTGCAATTAGTTTAGGATTTGGTTTCAGTACATGCACCCCATTACATCATGATAGTAGAGGAAGGACACATTGTATGCTGCACATATAGTGCTGATACCTCTTAAGTTTGTATGAACCCCGTGTTGATAACTAAAGTCGGTAGCCTTGGGAGTTGCAACATTCTTGTTGAAATACCGAGGCTCAACAGTCATAGGTTGTATGTGAGGTGGAAAATGAAGGAAAATAATGGAAAATTAAGAAAATAGAGGTCTCATTGATAAAATGACTTCTGAGGATCAGTGGGCAAGCTTGGTCAGTGTAAATAATTTGATCGGTTTTGGTGGAGCCCTCTTCTATTCTCTCTCTCTCTCATACTCTTGGACACTTAGAGTTTCTTGGAGCACTCTTGGAGAGTGTGGCATACTTGGAATTTTGGAGCAAGAAGGAAAAGGAAGAGCAGGAAAGCACAAGAGGACATCGAGATCAACAACTACAATGAATTTGGCTTCCAGGTACTGATTTGCATGTATGTTTTCCTCACTAGATTTGAATGCATGGCATATGCATGTGGATTATTGGTCATGATCTATCACTGTCATGGAGGATTGTCAGGATTGACAGTGGATTTTCCTAGCCTTTCATTTCCTGGATAGCTACGGTGTTGTGTATTCATTTCTTTGTTTTCTAGTTGGTTCTCATGTTTCCTTAGCTTGGGTCTTATTACTAGTTCATGGAAGACCTTGCTGGACAAACGCTCTAGAAGCCCTATAATAGCTTGGGTTGAGTTACTAGTCTTGGAATACTTGGTTGGAAAAATGCTCTAGAAGCCTTGGTGGGTTGAGATACTAGTCCTAGAAGCCTTGGTTCGACAAATTCTTTGGAAGCCTGACAACAACTGTGGGTTTAGTTACTATTCCTGGAAGCCTTGGTTGGAACAAACACTCTGGATCCCTAGAAGGCTTCGGTAGAGACCAATCTGATGACGGTTTTGTGATGTACGACCATGAGGTGGAATCACCGTTTGATGGGTTGAGGTGGTTTGGCCTTTGGAAGCCCTGAATGGTTTTGATTGATGTGTTTTATGATATCCCACATTCATGCTTGGAATATGGCATGGGGGTGTTTGGCTAAAGAGAGATTTGGCTCAGCCATGTCTACGGTCAGGTGGAACTTGGTAGTCCCATACCGGGTTGGATTTTTCATGATTAATATGAGGTTATTTATCCTTGTTATATCATGAGTATTATACTAATTTATATGTGGATTATATGGATGTTGTTTCCTTCGTATTTCTATTGTTATTATGATGGTTATGTATATATATATTATGACCGTGGCTATGTATGGATTTGATCATGTTTTTACTTGTATATGAATTGACAATGTATCTATGGCCAAATGGATGAAACCGCAACTAAAGTGATAAGGAAATAATGCCTCATAGAGAATCTCAAATAAGTATGAGACCCCTATGCTTAGATCTATCATAAACACCTGTAGATTGCATTTATGCCAAGTGTTTGACAGAATGTCAGTCCCGGTTGGGGATGGCCAGGCCTAGTACTGGAGTTTGTTTTTAGTTTATTAGTATTGTCATCATGTGTTTAATGAATTCCAGAAGTTACATTAAGTTCTGGGTAGTGGCCGAAATTCTGGGTTTGAAAAGTGCCTTAAATACCGCAGACTCTAGCATAGGTCTGCTAGAAATAGTCCCTTGATGCAGGCGTGTAGGCTTGGGGGAGCATCCAAAGCTCTCTGGATGCTAGCATGCCCATAGCATGGGAGCGTCTAGAGGTTTAATATCTTGAAACTTAGTTGGACTCAGGGGTCAGTTAGCAGAAAGGTTGGGATGGTTCCTAAGAGTCCTAATGCTGATGTTGAAGGTCTGTATGGTGTGTTTCCATCGGTTCCACTTCCTTAACACGACTTAGGAGGTTGAACCATATCATAGTAACTTCTTATAACATGTTTACCCCAGTTGGCTGGTTACTTGGGAAAATGTGGGAGGAGGGTGTTACAAATGCATTCCCAAGGTTGGCTAAGAGTAGGCAAAGGAGTATATAGGCCTTGCTTCTTGATGGTCAGTTTGGCAATGGCGAAAGCAATGCAAGATCTAATGTAATTCCCAACATCTTGTTGAAGGTTTAGCCAATAAAAATACTTCTGCAACATTGCCACTATTACCTCTATCCTGAAATGTCCAATGACCCAACTGTAGTGCGCCTACCAAATCATCTTGGAACACTTGCTTGAACACAAAGGTGTCCTAGATGGCATAAGAGTGCATCCTAGAGGTGAAAATTTGGAGCTTGATTTCATTCCAGGAGTGTCTGGTTTGTTTTTGAATTCTGGATCACTCTTGTAAAAATGCGGCCACCCCGCAGTCTCATGCCAACAAGAGTCGAGCACAGTCATCAACGCCATGATTGACAGTTAGTTGAGGCAGTCTACAACATTGTTTGTGTTTACCTTCTTGTACTTAATGTTCAAATGAAAATTTTGCTGGCATGTGTACCTTTTATGATGGCAATCATTCTGCAACTTCCCTTATGTCTGTATGAATCGCAAGGGTCGGTGGTATGTATGGATGACTGTTTCCTTCCCCAGAATGTAATGCTTCCATTTTTAGCAAATCTGCACAATGGAAGACATGTATTTTTCATAGGTGGGATACTTTCGGATTGTGTCTGAAAGTGTCTCACTGTGATATTCCACTGGATTCCCCTGCTGAGTAAGAACTGCACCAATAGCATAGTCATAGGCATCTTTCTAGATCTCAAATGGTTGTTGCAGGTTCTATATTGTGGGTATTGGTGCAGAGCAGAGGTGGTGCTTCAACTTAGAAAATTCCTTTTGTTGGGATTGATTTCATTCCAGGAGTTTCTGGTATGTGTCTCTGAATTCTGGATCACTCTTGTAAAGATGCATCCACCCCGCAGTCTCGTGCCCACAAGAGTCGAGCACAGTCATCAGTGCCATGAATGACGGTCAGTTGAGGCAGTTTGCAACATTTTTGGTGTTTACCTTCTTGTACTTAATGTTCAAATGAAATTTTTGCTGGTATGTGGGCCTTTTCTGATGGCGATCGTTCTGCAACTTTCCCTTGTGTCTGTATGAATCGCAAGGGTTGGTGGTCTATATGGATGATTGTTTCCTTCCCCATAATGTAATGCTTCCATTTTTAGCAAACTTGCACAATGGAATACATATATTTTTCATAGGCGGGATACTTTCAGACTGTGTCTGAAAGTGTCTCACTGTGATATTCCGTTGGATGCCCCTGCTGAGTAAGAACTACACCAATAGCATAGTCATAGGCATCTTTCTAGATCTCAAATGGTTGTTGTAGGTTCTGTATTGTGGGCATTGGTGCAGAGAAGAGGTGGTGCTTCAACTCAGAAAATGCCTTTTGTTGGGATTTCTACCAAAAGAACTTTGATTTCTCTCCTCCCTTGATGACTCGACTCAAAGGCCAAGTAATATGATAGAACCCTAACACAAACCTGCGGTAGAAGTTGGCAAGACCCAAAAAGCTATAGAGTTTTGTTAGAGTTGTTGGGGTTGGCCAATCTCAAATTACTTATATCTTGGTTGGGTCCACATTCACACCCTACTTTTCAATGATGTACCCCAGATATTGAACTTGGGCCATACCAAAAGTGAATTTCTCCATATTGGCACATAACTTGTGGTGCCACAGGGTTTAGAGGACCTGTGAATATGGTGGAGGTGCTCTTCCCTACTCTAGATGAAGATAAGAATGTCATCCAAATACACCACCACAAATGAGTTGGTAAAGGGTCACAATATGTCGTCCATCAACCTCATGAAGGTTTCGAGGACATTCGTCAACTCGAAAGGCATGAATAGCCATTTGAAAAGACCCTCCTTGGATTTGAAGGCAGTCTTCCACTCATCAAAGCGTTCGATTGATACATGGTGATAACCGGACTTCAAGTCAATCTTGCTGAAATATTTCACCCCCCTTGAGCTAGTCCAAGAGGTCATAAATTTGTGGGATTGGATACCTATTCTAGACAATGATCTTGTTCAACACCCGATATTTAATCCAAAGTCTCCAGGTCCCATCCTTTTTCTGTACCAACACAATTGGGCCCCCACAGGGCAATGAAATTGGCTTGATGTTCCCTTTCTGGTACAACTCCAGAATTTGCCTCTTGATTTCATCATTCTCTAAAATACAATGTCGATGGATGGGTCCATTGAGCAGCGGCACACCTGGTGTTAGACCAATGGAGTGTTTGACTTGACAGTGTAGAGGTACCCTTGTGGGTGAGGTGAAGATATCCCTATACTCCTCCACAACCTTATCCACCTGCTACTACCATGCGGAGGGGCCCTGTCTTGAGGAAGTGGCCACAATTTTCTTCTTGCCCTGAGGGTGAATCATAAGGAAAAAAAATTTCCCAGTATGGGAAATGATCTTACCGCATTGCACTGGTTGGGTCCAAAAGAACCTCATTTCATTGGTTGGCAATAAGTTGTACACGATACCAATAACTGTCGATAGGGTAATATTGTTCTTTTATGAAAAGAATTACAAGTGGGTGCAACTCAAAATAGTGATGATTCCCTCTCGTTATTTTGTTCACAGTAGGTTTCCCCCAGTCCTTGACGTGTGGGGTGACTTTGAGGAGTCCAAAAGTAATATTTTCCTGATTGGAAAAGTCATGAATTGAAAAATATCCTTCCAACAGATTTAACCATCTATCTATGGCATTTGCATCTATCTGGCCTTAAAATATGGGAATGTTAAAGTTAACTTGTACCTTAAAAGGAGTGGCACCTTCAGAGTTGCTACTAGATGAAGATGTGTTCCTTGTGGGTAGTCACCGAAGGATCTGGGCAAATTTATCCATCATCGAGTTCCTTTGTCACTTGAGGGATTCCTCGAGAAATATTTTGAAAGGATCTCTTGCCCCCTCATCTTTCTTTTCTTCTACCATGGTAGTTCGTTGGGGTTTGGGAGGCTGGTCTTGTAAAGGTTCAACCAGTTCAATCCCTAACTCCTTATACCCTGACCTCGTTGGGGACATGCAAAGAAAAACAAAGAAAGAGAAGACCACTTGATACTGCTGATCCAGACATGTAAGAACACAAAAAAATAAATATATACACATAAACACAGAGATGTAGAAAAAATAAAACTTCATTTCATTAATATCAAAGAACTGAAATATGCTTACATATAAAAATGGAAGTAAACTAGCTTGGGAAATGGTAGGTTATCTTTAAGAAGAGATGTGGAAGCTACATGCCTTTGAACTGTGTTACAATGAGGCTGAAGAGAATTTTTATTATTGAACAACAAGAGAAACCCTAAACAACCAAAACCCTCACCCCAGGAGAAGGAACACCAAGAGTTTTTGGGCCACATTGGATTTAGTTGGGAAACCAACTTCCCGTGGTCGTAACTTGGTCATTTCATATTCGTTTGGCACGTACGATAGCTAATTGGAAAGACCTCTTTGAGTACTACAATTTTTGATATTGTCGAGGGCCAGTTGTGGACCTCAACAAATGCCGTTTAGGGGGTCAAAATTGCTTCGAAAGTTCATGAACCAAAAAAATGGTAAAAATAGTAAATGTTGATGTAAACAAGGAAACTGATGAAACTGACTGAAGGTCTAGGTGCAATAGGTGAGTGGCCACCAATATCCACCTGGATCATTACAAGATAGCCAAGGAATTGAATTTCTTTTTATATCTAGCACTAGGGTGTCAAGTGATGGTTGCAAATGGAGGAACTATAAATTCTTCAGGGAAGTGCCATAATATCAAGCTAACCATGGAGGAATATGTATTGAATAGTCCAATGCTTTCCAGTCTAATTGGTAGCGATGATGTTGTATTAGGAGTCCAAATTTTGGAGAAACTTTTCTTGAAATTTTTTTGGTAAAGAAAGGAAATTGAATTAAGGGGTATTAGAGGCAAACCGGGGAAGATAATAAGCTCCAATGGCATAACAAAGATTTTGAACAAAGAACAACAAGGCGTAATTTCACGATTATGCTCGTTAGATGTTCAAACATAAAAATATTCAATTTGTCCATATCTCCTACGAGTCTTGGACAAGCATTGCATGGTATTTGAGACTCCCAAAGGTCTCCCACCTATTCTTGATCATGATCATGCTATTCACTTGATTCCAGGAAGTGTTCCTACAAACATCAAACCTTATAGATATCCTTATGCCGAAAAGAGTGAAAATAGAGGCAGGTATAATTCAACCTAGCAAAAAAAATTTCTCTTCTCTAGAAATAAGTGGTGGGGTTGAAATGGTGTACGGCTGCAGGTGTGGTGTGGTTGATAGGCCCAACCGCTTCATGACCTCTAGTGAAATGAGGTTGTTTTGGCTCAGACTATCGAAAATGAACTATAGAGGAGAACCATTCACCCACTTCTGTGAGTGGAAAAGCCGCTCCCCCTCCTCTGGATCTCAGGCCTCATCCTTCTAGATCTTGGTGGTGGCAACGATGGAACTAAGCTCCACATCGATAATCTACTTCCCTTTGTAATTCCCCTTTTCATTTTTTGATCCAGTGTTAGAACATTCATCTAATTCAGAACCCTTCAGCTCGGCCACCAGTGACTGCTTGACTCGCCACTCACTTGTGTTGTGAGTGGGGTTCTTATTGAGCTCACACCATTTCCCTGTGTCCTTATTTGTCTTCGTGGTGTTGTTATTTTCTTGTAGCTTCGGTGGGTTGTTCTGGGTCACCCCGCCTTGGCTTTGTCCTTTGTTCTGCAGTTTAGGGGCACCTTTCCCTTGTTTTAGATTCACAGATCCAAAGTCTCACTTCTTCTGTTTAAATTTCTGCTTGATCTTGATAGTGTATCGATAGACCACGCCAAGTGAGGAGATGTCCAAGAACTCCATCTCGTCCTTGATGTACTTATGTAGACATTCATGATACTTGAGTACCAAATGCCACTCACAATCCTTGATACCCATCTTCATGTGAAGGGTATGGAAAACATTTGTGAACTCTGACACATCTTGGTTCCTTCCCTGCCGCAGTGTGGTCCACTTTATGTATTTATATTCATATCTCTCGATAGGGTAATATTGTTCCTTGATGGCGTCTCAGAAATAATTCCAAGTGGATTTGGCTGAAAACAGTGAAGATTCTCTCTCATCCTTTTGTTAACAACAGGTTTCCCACCAGTCCTTGATGTGTGGGCGGCTTTGAGGAGTTAAAAAGTAATATTTTCCCAATTGGAAAAGTCATGAAATAAAAAATATCCTTCCAATAGATTTAACCATCTACCTGTGGCGTTTGCATCTATCCGACCTTCAAGTATGGGAATGCAAAAGTTAACTTGTACCTTAAAAGGAGTGGCACCTCCAAAGTGGATGCTGGATGAATATGTGTCACTTGTGGGTAGCCGTCAAAGGATCTGGGAAAAGTTATCCATCATCGAGTTCCCCTGTCACTCGAGCATTTCCTTGAGAAATATTTTGAAAGGATCTCCTGCCCCCTCATATTTTTTTTCTTCCGCCATAGGAGGTTGTCGGGGTTTGCAAGCTTGGTCTTGCAAAGGTTCAACCAATTCGAGCCCTAACTCCTTATACCCTAACCTCGTTGGGGACATGCAAAGAAAAACAGAGAAAGAGAAGATATATTTGATACCACTAATCCAGACTTATGCAAAAATGCAACAAAATACAGATATACACATAAACACAGAGATGCAGTAGAAATAAAACTATCAAAGAACTGAATTATGCTTACATACATAAATAGAAATAAACTAGCTCGGGCAATGGTAGCTTATCTCTGAGAAGAGATGTGGCAGTTACATACCTCTAACTATGTTACAATGAGGCTCAAGTGTATTTTTATTATTGAACAACAAGGGAAAACCCTAAATAATGAAAACCCTAACCCTAAGAGATGAAACACTAAGAGTTTGTGGGCCCCGTTGGGAATAGTTGGGAAGCCAACTTCCTGGGGTCATAACTTGGTTGTATTATCTTCATTTGGCACATACGATACCTCATTGGAAATATATCTCTAAGTAATACAAGATTTGATATGGCCAATGACTTGTTGCTAACTTCAAAAAAACATTGTTTAGGGGATCAAAATTGCTCCAGAAGTTCAGGACCCGAAAAATTGCTAAAAGGAGTAAATGTTGCTATAAACAAGGAAACTGATGAAACTAACTGGAGGTCTAGGTGGAATAGGCAAGTGGCCACCAATATCCACCTAGATCATTTCAAGGTAGCCAAGGAATTGAATTTATTTCTATATCCAGCACTAGAGTGTCAAGTGATGGTTGCAAATGGAGGAACTACAAATTGTTTAGGGAAGTGGCATAATATCAAGCTAAGCATGGAGGAATATGTATTAAATAGTCCAATGCTTTACATTCCAATGGGTGGTGTTGATGTTGTATTAGGAATCCAAATTTTCAAGGAATTTTCTTGAAATTTTTCTAGTAACGAAAGGAAATTGAATTAAGGTGTATTAGAGGGAAATCGAGGAAGATAGAAATTTCTAATGGCTTGAGAAAGATTTTGAACAAATAACAACAAGGCGTAATTGCACAATTATGCTTGTTATATGTTCAAACATCAAAATATTCAATTTATCCATATCTCCAACGAGTCTTGGTCAATCATTCCAAGGTATTTGAGACTTCCAAAGGTCTCCCACCTATTCTTGATCATGATCACGCTATTCAGTTGATTCCAGGAAGTGTTCCTACAAACATCAAACCTTATAGATATCCTTATGCCCAAAATAATGAAATTGAATGTATGGTCAAACTTCTTCTCTTCTCCAATAGTATTGGTGGACAAGAAGGATGGATCATGGTATATGTGTCCAGATTATAGAGAGCTCAATAAGCTCACTATTAAAGATAAATTTCTTATTTCTGTCATTTTGGATTCTTGGATGAATTACATGGAGCAATTTACGCCACCAAGTTGGATCTTCATTCTAGATATCATCAAATTAGAATTAAGTTAGAAGACATTCCAAAAATAATATTTAGAACTCATGAACATCATTATGAATTTTTGGCCATGCATTTTGGCCTTACCAATGCACCTTCCATATTTCAAGTTTTGATTAATTCCAGTTTCAAACCCTGATCCATAAACTACCGTGGATATTCCACTGGATAGTTTGTCACAACATATATGATAATATTATATTAAAAATATGAGATTCTACACTATTACAATGTTATTTATTTTCTAGATCTGTAAAATTAACTATAATTAGTGCATGCATGTAAAATTAAATGAAGCAGAAAAGCAGAGAATGACAAAATAATCCCCCCCACACATAATACACAAGATATGCTCTCCGGGAAATGATTTCGGGAGAAAACCCAACTAGAAGGTGAGGTCGCTTCACTCTCTTTCTCTATATGGAAATATGGCTGCAGGTACAAATAAGTAATGTCTGTAGCCCATGGGCTGCTACAATGCACATATCCTCTTTGTGTGCTCTACCTCTTATCTCTCTTGGCTATCTTTCTCAACTATGGAACAAAATGCTCTCGAAATAATTGAATACCTCTTCCTCCTAGTGGCCCGGTTATAACACAACTGCTAGCCTACTAGTGGTTAAGTTTGACTATATCAAATCTTAAATAGAGTTACAAAACAGAATCTTCTAGAGACTTTTACATCACAAACACGTGGCTAGCCCCTTTTCCATGAATAATGGGGGCTGATGCGGCATCCTCCCGAACTATAGGTGTGAAAATAGGAAGGTCAACTTCTGAGTGGCATAACTTTTGCATATGCACTCCGATTAAAGAAATTCTTGCGCCGTTGCAAATATTTCTATGTGTAGAATAACATGAAATGGTGAGACGCCTTGGAACAATTTTTTACCCCCAAAAAAATTTGTTTGACTCCTCAAAACGCTCTTGGAAGGTTTCAAACACCGTTTCACCAAACTGGGTCTCATTGGTAAAAACGGTCTCATGAGTTGATTCCTCCACTTTTTCCACTCCAAATGCGTTGGGATAGATGAAAAACAATATAATGATCCAATTCAGATCACACCTCCCCATTTTGAGAGGATTTTGGTCCCCAAAAGCTTTTACTAAATGAGGTGAGGAAAATTTTCCTCCACCTTCTCTCTGGTGTACCATTTAGCTTTGCCTGGAAGTTTTCCCTTCAACCCAATCTACCAAAGGTCTTGTTGCCCTTACTTGTACTCCTAGACCTCTTCTGCAATACTGTATCTTCTGTCAACTCTGCCTGAGCGTCTAGTGCCAAATCCTCCACAGAAGGTAGGACTTGTTCCTCTTCTTGATATAGAATAGAAGGCTCATAGAGTTGTAAATTATCTACATTTACAATTGAGTAAATGTGCATATATGGTGATAAACTGAGTCAATAGGAATTATTACCCACCTTTTCCATTATCTCAAAGGGACCATACCTTAGAGCCTTGATTTTCTTAACAGGCCCTTGTAGCCTCCCCTTGTTCAAATGTAGCCATACTTTGTCTCCCACCTTGAATGATTTCTCTATTCTATGTTGATCATGCCTGGCCTTACACTTCACATGCGACTTCTGCAGTGTTTCCTGTACCTGTAGATGGATCTTCCTGATATTCTCTATAAAATTTTAATCCCTCAAAGCATCTGCTATAATGTCTTCCTTCACTCCTCCTTGCTGCCCATATACAATATCCAAAGGTGAAGGTGGAAAATATCCAAAACAAGTTTCAAATGGGGACTTTCCTATAGAAGTGTGGACCACTCTATTATAAGAATGTGGTATATATACCATATTTTCATCCCAAGTCTTTGGATGCTTCTGGTTGTAACCCCTCAAAAGCTACACCGAAGTCCTGTTGACTACTCTGTCTGCCCATCTGTCTACGGATGGAATGCTTTAGATCTCTTCAATTTCATGTCCATCTTCTCCCACAATGTAGTCCATAATGCACTGAGAAATATTGTATCCCTATCTAAAATGATGCTCCTTAGTATCCCAAAGTGTACCCAGACCTAACCAAATAAAAAGTTTGATGCTTGTTATCTGCTGATGGTCTTTTTACAGGGAATCAAAACACGCATCTTGTTGAACCTGTCAACTACCATGAACAGGTAGTCATGTCCCTTCTTGGTTTTCGGTAAACCTCCCACAAAGTCCATGGAAATGCTTTCCCAAGGACGAGTAGGTACATGTAAGGGATGATACAAACCCTGTTTCTTGTTGCTAGTCTTGCTGGTACAACAAATCATACATCCTCTTATGAACCTAACTACCCGCTCTTACATCTTGGGCCAATACACATACCTTTGCAAGTTAGCCGCAGTCTTGCCTACACCAAAGTACCCTGCAACTTTGGAGGTGTGAGCCTCTCTAATCAACTACAAACACTCACCTTTAGGAACACACAACTTATCCAAATTGTAGAGTAACCCATCCTGGGGATGGTAGTCAATGGTGTTTGTCACCATTGTGCACATGAATATGAATCTGCAATTGCAGATACAGCTCCTTGAAGTCCTCATCTTCTGAATATGCCTTTATGTATGCATCATGGGTGAATGGCTCCATGTGCATAAGAGTCCCCAAAGTTGCGATATTTGACGTGGGTGACCTTGAAAGCATATCAACCAACTTGTTTGTGTTGCCCTTCTTATACTTGATCACCAAATGAAACTGCTATAAAAACCCCATCCACTTGTAGTGCCTGGTCTACCGTGGCTTATTCTAGGCCTGCAGGTATTATAACGGTTGGTGATTTGTGTGGATTATTGTCTCCTTTCCCATCAGATAGTGCTTCCACTTTTTCACAGCTTGCACCATGACATAGAGCTCCTTGTCATAGGTAGGGTAGTTAAGAACTACCCCATGAAATACTTCAGAATGGTAGAAAATGGGCCTTCCTCCTTGCATCAAGACAACTCCCATAATGTACCCACTCGCATATGTCTCCATGCCAAAGGGCCATTTCAAGTTTGGTAATTCTAGAACTGGTGCTTCACTGATCTTCTTCTTTAACTCAATGAAAACCTTCTACTGTCTTTTTCCCCACCAGAAACTCTTTCCACGTGCTGTTATGGTGTGGAGCGGTGCTACTACCACTGAAAACGAGGCTATGAATTTCCTCAGGTACTGTGCTGCTCCAATGAAACTCCTAACCTTAGTAACATGTAATGTCCCTTAATAAAAATAAAATAAAATAAAAAAATAATAATTATATATAACAATAAATACAAGAAATAATTTAAAAAATACAATAGTAAAAATTAAATAATAAATAATAATAAAAATAAAATAAATACTAAAGCCTAAATAAATATAAATAGAAATAAAACAAGAAAGTAGTAAAAATCAGTAAAGCTATCAAAAAGTAAAAGCAAAAGAAATCAAACAAGAAAGTAGTAAAAATCAGTAAAGTTATCAAAAAGTAAAAACAAAAGAAATAAAACAAGAAAACAATAAAGTTACATGTTGACACATGGAGTGTGTGCATGTGGTTCCCCTTCTAATGTTTGCTCTATTTAATAGATGGTGAGGAAGATAGACATTCCATCATTCCATGATTCCACCATCCATTCTCTTGGGAGAATAGTGTTGTGAGACAAAGGATTCCTTGGCAGGAGTACGTTGATTGAGGGCTCGAGGGTGGCCAGTTGTAGCAAGATTTTGTGCAATTGAGCCTATGGTTGGGTGGAGAGTCGTCCCCAAAACTTTGTTGCAGTTAGTAGAATTCAACTAGTGTTCCAAAGGTAAGTTGTCTCTCCTTACCTTTCTTTTGAAATTTAATGTTAACTAGTTGATAAATTGCATGTTGATTATAAATCGCTTGATTAATCTAATTAATTACGTGTTGTTATTTGGGGGCTGTTACATATGGTATTAGAGCAGGTTTCGACTCCATGTAACCTCTAGATAAAATTTGAATATATATATA
>APFE030304620.1:1694-24710 GCA_000404065.3 Pinus taeda | reverse complement strand
ATATTTTTTTATTAAAAATAAAATAAAATCGATTGTGAACCCCGCACTGCATACAGAGGCCTCCATCATAGTATACTCTCTTCGTTGCTCAAAAGAGAGATGCCATCATTTGTTGGAATGAGTGGACCGTTTCCCGCCTAAGGGAGTTTTTCCCATTGTTGGTCACCATAATTATCACAGTGAGAAGTTGTCGTGAGGACCACGACCGTGTAAAACAATTTTAGTTATGCAACACAAGAGTAAAGGATTTATGTTAGGGTATGAAATTTAAATTAAAAATAAAATGCAAATTATTATTAACTTTAACAAATGTGTTGTATGTGTCTTTCCTGAAATTTATCTAAAGGTCAAAGCCTGTCGGTATTTTCGCTAGTTCATAAAAAAAAATAGATATTCTTACTTACGGTTGGACATAATTTTTAGATCGGTACTCCAAAAGGGAGTAACTACAAGTTGATCGGTGAACTAAAACTATTGACATTATCTTTTCCGGATGACATGGCATTACAAGTGCCATGTGGCTAGATATGGGTTTTGGAGGAAGTCCATGTGGCAACCTCCCGACAGGTGGCTTGTTGAAGTAGTGTTTCTAGATGATGGTATCAATCCTCATGTGCTCTAATTTGTGGTTATTGTTGTTGCAAAAAAGTTTTGCGGACGACTCTCCACCCAACTGTAGGCTCAAATTGTACAAAATCTTGCTACAACTGGCCACCCCCGAGCCCTCAATCAACGTACTACTGCTAGGGGATCCTTTGTCTCACAACACTATTCTCCCAAGAGAATGGATGGTGGAATCATGGAATGATGGAATGCCTCTCATCTTCCTCACCTTCTATTAAATAGAGAAAACATTGGAAGGGGAACCACATGCACACACTCATGTGTCAAAATGCAACTTTATTGCTTTCTTGTTTTATTTCTTTTGTTTTTACTTTTTGATAACTTTTTTGATTTTTACTGCTTTCTTGTTTTATTTCTTTTGTTTTAACTTTTATAGCTTTACTGATTTTACTGCTTTCTTTATTTTTTTCTATTTATATTTATTAGAGCTCTTATGTGGTTGTTTATTATTATTTTATTAATTATTTACTATTACTATTTTATATTATTGTTTATTATTTATTTTCTGTATTAATATTATATTATATAATTTATTATTAATTTATTATTTATTATTTTTAGGGACCATTACATACTCCCCCCCCACTTTAAGAGAACTTCGTCCTGAAGTTAGGTTGAAATTATTTTTATTATTATTTATTAATTTATTATTAAGGGACATTACATAACATTAGTAGGCACCGACCATTTCATGATGGCCTCCATATTGGAAGGATCTATCTTCAATTCTCCTCCACCAATCACATATCCTAAATGCACCAAGCACTGTTGTGCAAAATCACACTTCTTGAGATTTGCTTGCAGCTGGTGCTTCTTCAATGTTTCCAGTACCTGCCTCAAATGTGAAATATCCTCCTCCTAGGTAGCACTATATACCAGTATATCATCCAAATAGACAATAACAAATGAATCTATAAAAGGGTGCAATACATCATTTATTAATCTCATAAATGTATCTAGAGCATTACATATGCCAAAAGGCATAACTAACCACTCATACAAACCTCGATTGGTTTTGAAGGCGGTCTTCCATGTATCTTCTTCTTTGATTCAAACCTGGTGATATCTAGACTTCAAGTCCAGCTTAGTGAAATTATTTGCTTGCTACAACTGATCTAGCAGATTGTCTATCCTAGGCAGGGGGTATCTATTCTAGAGCATGATTTTAGTCAACACCCTATAATCTATACACATCCTCCAAGTCCCATCCTTCTTTGGCACAATGATGATGGGCGACCCACATGGTGATGTACTTGGTAGAATGACACCCTATTCCAGCAGCTGTTGCAACTGTTTCTTCACCTCACTTGCTTCTATAACAGACTACCTGTACATCCAAATATTTGGCACTGGGGAACCTGGAAATAGTTGGATCTCGTGCCCCACTTCTTTCTTAGGGGTAACCCTTTAAGCTCTCGAAACACATCCTTGTATGCTTGTAAGAACTCCTCCAATTGTTGTTTTTGTTTCTTAGTAGACCCCTCTAGGGATGCCTTGCCTCTTATTGACTCCTCTATAGACTAACCTTCTCTTTAAAACAATAAAACACACTTATTGCTAGAAATGATCAATTTCTTGGCCTCGTTGGCACTTACTAGTGAAATTTTCGACTTGCCTTTGTGCGCGTTGATGATGAACGATTTTCCATCCTTGATGAGCTGGTACTAGTTAGCTCTCATCATGAATATTGTATCACGCATGTACATGTATGGATTCCCAAGCACGACTCCACATACATCAAGGGGAACCACATCTAGATCTACTTCATCAATAAAATCAACATTGGTAGCAAATCTAATGTTGTTTTGTTACCTTCAGTTCTGCATCCTTATGTACCCATCCCAGTGGATATGGGTTTGGATGGTCACGAACTTCTAGCCCCAACTTCTTGACCACATCCGCTTCAATGATATTTTCCTACGATCCTGAGTCAAACAGAGCATCAATATTCGTCTTCTTGACCTGTATCTTTACATGGAAGAGTTTGGTCATTTCTTTCTCTTCCTATTGCTGAAGGCTACTCAAATTCACCTCCTTTTGCACTGATGTACAAATTATCTTCTTATCCATGTCTAAGCTGCTTTCAACTTGGTTGCTCAAATCAGTGGGCATGATATTCTTCTTCTTATTATCTTTCTCATTGTTCTTCGGGTTTAGCTATGGATGAAACTTCCAACACTTCTCCTTTGTATGGCCATCAATGTTGTAGTGGTTGCTAGATATTTGCACTGGTGTGCTATGGCTACTGTCTTTTTATCTTTTCCCCCTTTTTCTTGTTCTTCCCCTCCTTAGAAGCGTATTGTTTCTACTTTTTCTTCAATCCACTTGGTTGCACTCTTTTTAGGCCCATGTTCTCTAGGTGCTATGCCTGTACACAAGCCTCATCCACCATTTTGGGCTTGAACAACATCACTTTCTCACGCAGATGGTGGTGTAGACCCCCCAAATACTTGAGGAGTACATCTGGGTTCTTTGGAGAGATACCCAACATTATAGTTATCTTTATGAATTATGTGGTGTACTCTTGCACGCTTTGGCCCGATTTTTGCCTGAAGTAATGCCACCAGATCCACTGGTCTTCCATGTACCCAAGGGGATTGTGGCTTAATGAGGGTTTTGAAATCCTCCCACTTAATCACTGGAGGTTCTCCCTCCAACCTCAGGGTTTTTGTGTGGCTATCCCACTAAGTCAGTGCATGGCCCTATAATTTCAGTCACGCGAATGAGATCTTTTGCCCTTGCTCGATCTGATGGACACTGAAATAAACTTCCAGTTACTGTAACCAGTGGTTCATCTTTAGAGCGTTGATATCACTATGGTATGGCTTGATATCGAATTTTTCTTCCACCTTAAACAAGGATTGGTTCACGACACTCGAACTGGGTTGATATTTTCCGTGTTCTTTCTTCGGTTGGTTCTCTGTGTCTTCTCGATCTCCCGATCCCCCTTATGATTTGTCCTTTGCATTCGAACCCCCTTCTTCTCCAAATATCCCCAACTTATTCTTAGGGTCGCCATGAGGAGGTTTACATTGCGGTTTATATCCGTGATTTGTTCTTCGAGTTGCGAAAGCCCCACCTCTGTAGGATCACGAGGTTCATTTACAGATTCGTCACCCATGATTAGGGTTTTACGATTTTTGGCCTCATCAATATAGATCCCTATAATATCCACAAAATACACAAAGAAACCTGGCTCTGATAACAAATGATTCATAAACCGCCGTGGATATTCCACTGGACAGTTCGTCACAACGGATATGATAATATTATATTAAAAATATAATATTCTACATTATTACAATTTTTTTTAATTTCCAGCTCTGTAAAATTAACTGTAATTAGTGCATGCATGTAAAATTAAATCAAGAAGAAAAGTAGAGAATGAAAAAATAAGCTCACACACACATAATACACAAGATATGCTCTCTAAGAAACCCTTTTAGGAGAAAACCCAGCTGGAAGGTGAGGCTGCTTCGCTCTCTTTCTCTGTCTAGAAATATGGCTGCAGATATAAATAAGTAATGTCTGTGGCCTGTGGGCTACTAAAATGCACAAATCCTCTTTGTGTGCTCTACCTCCTATCTCTCTTGGATATCTTTGCTCCACTATGGAACAAAAATCTCTCGAGAGAATGGAGTGCCTCTTCCTCCTAGTTGCCCTGTTATAACACAACTCGATAGCCTACTAGTGGTTAAGTTTGACTACATCAACTCTTAACTAGAGTTACAAAATATAATCTTCTATAGTATTTTACATCAAAAACACGTGTCTAGCCCCTCTTCCATGAATAATGTGAGCTGATGCGGCATCCTCCCAAACTATAGGTGTGAAAACAGGAAGGTTAGCTTCTGAGTGGCATAAATTTTGCATACAGACTCCGATCGATGCGATTCTTGTGCTGTTGGAAAGATTTATGTGTGTAAAATATAATGAAAAGTGTGACTCTATAGCAGTAGATTTTTACCCCAAAAAAGCTTCGTTTGATGCCTCAAAATGCTCCCGGAAGGTTTCGGACCCTATTTTGCCAAACTGGGTGCTTCCAGTAAAAACGGTCTCGTGAGATGATTCCTCGCCTTTTTGTACTCCAAATACATCAAGATGGATGAAAACCAATATAATGATCCAATTCAGGTCAAAACTTTTCTTAGAAAACTTGTGTTTGTATCTTTTGATGATATACTAATTTACAACAAGTCTTAGAAAGATCATGTTCAACATGTTGATAGGGTGCTCAAACTATTGGAGGAGAAACAATTGTATGCGAAACCCTCCAAATGTTTCTTTGAGGTTCAAGAGGTGGAATATTTGGGTCATATTGTATCTCATGAAGGTGTTAAGGTAGACCTTAACAAAATTAAAGCTATCAAGGAATGGAAAATCCCCACAACCCTAAAGCATCTTGGAGGATTTCTCAGTTTGATAGGGTACCATTGCAAGTTTGTTAAGAATTATGGGAAAATAATAGCACCCTTAACAAAATTACTGAAAAAGATGCATTTTTTTGGACTCTAGAAGCAACTAAGGCTTTTGAACATCTTAAAGGGGCAATGTGCCAAGCTCTGGTCTTAACTACACCAGATTTCAATTTTTTTTTGATGGAATGTGATGCCTCGGGAAAATGTAATTAGTGTTGTTTTAATTCAAGAATGAAGACCCATTTCTTTTGAAAGTATTCCAATTAAGGGAAAGTATTTACAAAAACCTATTTATGAGAAGGAAATGTTGGCAATACTACATGCCCTAAAGAAATGCTACCCTTACCTAGTGGTATGACACTTCAAGGTAAAAACAAATCATGATAGTCTTAAATATTTTTTGGAACAAATACTATCTTCAAAAGAGCAACAAAAATGGGTCACAAAGAAGTTGGGCTATGACTTTGAAATCATCTACAAAAAAGGGAAGCAAAATGGTGTTGCAGATGCACTCTCAAGAAGGAATGAAGATGTGGAAGCATTTCTTTCTGGAATTTCTATTATCCAACCTGCTTGGATAACTGAAGCAACGGATCAATGGAAGAATGAAAAAGAGGTTTGGAAACTCATTCAAAAGTTGTAGCAAGATCCCAATACATCTGATACATTTATCTAGAAAAAAGATTCATAATGGTACAAAGGTTGCTTAAATCTATGTAAGAACTCTCAACTCAAACACAATGCTTTTGGAATCACACATGTATCCTTTAGGAGGGCACTCGAGATTTTTAAAAACTTACCATAGGGTCAATAAGGATATTTTTTCGGATGACCTTAAATCTGATATTCATAAGTTTGTGATAGAATGTTTGGTTTGCCAACAAAATAAAGTTCAGAAAATTAAGACCCCAGGTCCATTACAGCCTTTAGCCATTCCAAGTCAACGTTGGGAAGAGGTCTCTATGGATTTTATCACAGGTTTACCTAAGTCCAAAGGAAAGAGCATTATCATGGTGATAGTTGATACACTTACCAAGTATGCACACTTTTGTGCACTATCACATGCTTTTAAAGCCAATACATTTTCTACTGCATTTATGGAACAATTCAAAAGTTACATGGAAACCCAAAGACTATTGTAAGTGACATAGATCCCATTTTCACTAGAAATTTTTGGACAAAAATATTTTCTTGTCTCGATACTCAATTAGTTGGTAGCTAATCTTATCATCCTCAATCTGACGGACAAACTTAGATAGTGAAAAAATGTTTGGAAGGGTATCTTCGTTGCTTTATATCTGAGAAACAAACACAATGGGTTAGCTATGGTAGAATGGTTTTATAACACTTCCTTCCATATCACAACAAAAATGAACCCATTTATGGCACTTTATGGATACCATCAACCATCCATCACATCATCTTTAAGAGAAAATTATAAGGTTTAAGCAGTGGAAGAACACATCGAGCATCAACAACAAGTTCTCCAACTCTTAAAGGATAATGTGGCCCTGATGCAGAATCAAATGAAACAATAGTAAAATCAACATCATAGTGAAAGAAGTTTTGATGTATGTATATTGGGTATTTTTACAACTAAAACCATACAAACAAATGTCCCTCAATCAAGCTAAGAAGAATAATAAATTATCACCCAAGTACTATGGCCCTTATAAGGTGTTGCAAAATATTGGTACTATGGCATACAAATTGGATTTGCCTACATCTTCCCGAGTACACCCAATTTTCAATGTTTCATGGCTGAAGAAGATTATAGGTGACAAGTTCCCAGTTCAAACAATATTTCCAAAACTTGACGAGGAAGGAAAAATCATATTGGAGCCCGAAGAAGTCACAAAGACAAGAACCCGACAACTACATAATCAATCAATTTTATAGTATCTCATTAAGTGGAAGAACTTACCTGCTAAAGATTCCACACGGGAGGATGATAATTTATACATAAGCATCCAGAACTACTCAAGCGTTGAGGAAAACATTTTTTGAAGAATATGGGCATGTTAGGTCCCTATAATACTAGTGTATCCCCCATATTGTTGTTGTTGTGCCCCACGTAGCCACCACATTGTTATTGTTGTTCCCTATAAAATCCCACTATTGTTATTGTTGATCCCATACATTATTATTGTTATGTAGGCCTTGATTATATTGTGACCCTTTAGACTCCTATATATACCAAGGAGGTCTTGTCATTTGTATCATCCAAGAATTGTTCATTTATGTGATGTAAAGTTGGTTTCCCCCTCGAAGAGGCTTATTTTCAAGTCATTAATCTATCTTTTCTTCTATTTTGTGATATGGTTACATAACAATGGTCATTATTATTGCAAGAGTTTAACATTACTATCATCGATCATCCTAGAAGGGAAAATCAAGTTGCAAAATAACCTTGGCGACGTTGTTCCAATTTTGATAACTTTCCAGACGAACATATATTTGCTATATCAATTAAACTTTGTGGTTTTCCATGTGCCAAATTATTTGTCTTTAGGAAAATTATCACCTTACTTTACTTCAAAAGAGAAAAGTAAAATAATTAAGCAAAGCACTAAATCTTGTTGGATTAAAGGAAATATTTTCTACACAAGACCTAGTTTTGTTCTTAGACGATGTGTTAAAGAAGATCAAATATTTGATATCTTAAAAGATTTTCATAATGAACCTTGTGGTGTCCATTTTACAGAGTACAAAAAAATTGCATATAAAATACTTAATCAAGGATATTATTGGTCATCCATGTTCAAAGATGCACGATAATATGTTTGAATTTGTTATAATTGTCAAAGGATGGATCGACTAATATCATCTGACAAAATTCCCCTACAACCACAAGTTCTTGTACAACCATTTGAAAAATGGGCTCTATATTTTGTTAGTTTAATCAACCTTACATCAAAAGGAAATAGATATATTCCTATTTGTACTAAATATGTTACCAAATGGGCATAAGACGAAGCATTAACAATGACTCAATGATCAATTTTCTCTTTGAGAACATCTTTGTCAGATTTAGATTTTGTCAAGAAATTGTTGCCAACCAATGATCAAAGTTCACCTCCAAATTGGTACAAGAAGTAATGGAGAAATGCAAGATCAAGCATAGGAAATCCACTTTTTACCACTTGAAATCTAATGGTCAAGTAGAGTCAACTAACAAAATTCTAGAAGCAATCATGACTAAGACAATCCAATTACATAAAAAGGATTGGAAATATAGACTCTTAGAGGCTCTGTGAGCACATAAAACAACTTGGAAAAGTGTTAATGGTTTTACTCCTTATTAATTGGCATTTGGTAAGCAAATTCTTCTTCCTGTTGAATTCTATGTCCAAGCATTCATATTAGTAGTAGTAGAATTAACATTAGATTTATCTGAAGCTCAAAAGGAAAAAATCATGCAATTGAATCAACTAGATGAAATTAGACAATAAGCATTGAAATATAACATGACAATCTAATAACAAAGATCAAAACGACAAGGAAAATCATGATTAGAAAGAAGGAGTCCAAAGTTGGGGATTGGGCTTTGCTCTTTGATTCCAAATTTAAGGACTTCAAGGGTAAATTCACCACTCACTAGCTTAGCGCATATGAAGTAGAGGAAGTGTTCAACAATGGATCAATATAGATAAAAATTATTGATAAGGAAGGAGTCTTGTTTGTGGTTAATGTCCATAGATTGAAGCTATACAAGAAATCCCTTAGTTGTGAAGACATTATTTACCTAATATTTCAACAAGTTGAGATGTAGGTTGTGGGCATTCGCAACAATACCCTCCTCCATTCGAAAATTTACTTTTACCATAAAAGGTCACCACACATACACACACATACACGTGTGTGTGTGTGTGTGAAAAAAAGAAAAAAATAATAAAAAGTTTAGTTGTGAAAATTTAGGTTACTGGCACAATTTAAATTTGATTTTTTTCGAAAAACCAAGTAATTGGCTAATGAAAATTCCAAATAAAAATATCCATCTAGTAGTTTTTGTTTCAAAGTCCTAAGTTCTCTCTCATGACGATTAGATGATAATTTGAGGGGAATACTTCATAAAATGTTTTTCAAAGTCTTGTATAGATATTCACTTTCAGAAGTTGCATATCAGTTTAAGAGAATGTTGTACATAAGATTTTTATGTATTACTATCATCACATCTAGAGGTCCAAATCTTGTTCTACTACATAGGTCATACCAATAGTTTATTCATCTCCAAGGATACTACTTCCATCTTTAAAATAATTTTGAAAATGGCCTAATCAAGATGGCCAAATTATTTCAAAGTTGCGAAAAATACAAAATCAACACTTTCTAAAGACAAAGAAATCATAAACAAGAAGTTAGTTTTTCTACAACAACAACAATTAAAGAAAAGGATTCAAGGTAGCATCATTGCAATTTTTGAATTATGAGTTTGTCTTCTATGTTCAATGAAGTTACAACTTTTGGAGTAGTCATAGGTAACATCCCTCAAAATTTCAAAGTTGAGACTAACAAACTTTCATAATAGAAGTTGGATTTAGTGAAAGAAGTTGAACACTTGAGGGAAAAAAATGAACAGTTAAAAGAAGAGAAATAAAAACTTCATCAAAGAAATAAGGTACTCAAAGCTAAGAGTAGTTGAAGATAAAATTGTGCTAGTGCAAGCCAAGGGAAGAAGGACACCCACTACATTAAAAGAGGTGTATCAAAGTTGGTAAAGTTTATTTTTTAATGCTTTCAAATTTTATTAAGATTTTTCATTTTAGAATGATGACAATAAAAATAAATTCTATCTGCCCTCATGTTGGCGGTGCTGGACCCGCCAACATCAAGGGATCTCCCCGGTATGAAGTCTCAACTAGACCTCACACCGTTTGGTGTAGGAGTCCCTTCCGGTACAATGGCTCGATTACCATTATCTGAATGATCTTCCTCAACTCTTGCTTGTCAGCACATGAGAGTGGTTTGCTTTGTCTTCTAGAAGTGAGGTTCGCGTGCCTGGTGAGTGTAAGTGTCACTCGTGTCAATGGTTCTTTCACTGTTGAGGGAGAGGGTGAGAGTGAGTTCCAGGTCGATTGGGAGCAATCCCAACACTGCTAGGAACACACAACACAATAGGACATGCACAACTTTCAGAGGAGCAGTCCACACGGATGCGACAATCACAACATACAAGGTAAGATAACCCGTACAACACTGAACGGATCAGTCCAAATGAGTGCAACGGTTGTTACAACAAGCTTCATGTGAAAGGTCTGTATGATGTCCAGGAGAGTAGTCTACATGGGCGAGACAACGTTAACAACATATACAACAAATTTCCATTAATAGATTATGCATTACAACAAATGAAACACTTCAGATATAGAAAACAGGTTAAAGCAATATGCATTACAAGTGTAAAATATCAGTCTTACAATAGATACAATTCATGTGTGAAAACGTGCTGGCCTGTTAGTAGGCTTTTGAATTAAGTGAAAGTTCCAAGGCACATCATTACACCATACATCACTAACCACGAGTGCGGGGCATTAGAGCCACTACTTACTCCTCAAACAAAAGATTACAGACTCTCCTGGCTATGTGGAGGAGCTGAGGTGAAAAGTCCTTTGCATGTACAAATGAGGGGGTATTTATAGCCAAGGGTGAAACTGACCCCTGTGGTTGTTCGACTTACATCACATTGATTGACAACATAGCCCTGTTGATGCCTCGAAAATCGCTGCAACAACATCGGGGAAAACCACCCCGTCTAGACCTTAATGCAGCTCCTTTTCCGTTTGGTGTGGTGGATCCGACTGGAAATAATGGGACCAGTTTCCCAGTGATGAATAAAAAGGGGATGGATAAATGAGTGGTTTTCTAATAATGGTAATGGATGAATGATTTAATCTAAAAAGTAAAAATATGAATAACTATCCTATCTCGGGAAATTTCTGTTTTTAGTGTAATGTTTGATAATCTTTATCCACAAACAGACATATAGATGACTCTATTGGTAAACAAAGACATTCATTCATATGATAATTACTTTGTTCAAATATTTGAGCAAAGTAATCAATAAAACATTATTACATTTATCCTTTATATATCACTGATACATATATGACTAGAAGAATAACATTCCTTAAACATTCAATAGTGAAAAATATAAGGATTGCTGTTGAAAACACACACATATATCCAATGATAGCAAGAGTAATCAAATGACGCTTCACATAAAAGAATGAAACAAGATCATAGATAATAGTACCATATGTGCTGTAAATCATTCCTGATATCAATTGCATTCGAATTCCTTTTTCAAACTTAGAAATACTTTCACATCAAGGCAATAGTGCACATCCCATAAAAGCTTTCTTCGTTAGAATTTGAAATACTGGCCCAGTCTTTATAAAAAATATACCAGAAGCACAATAGTGCAACTTGCAGGTTTGAGTCTTATACAAAAACTGAGGACCCTTTCTAGATGCATGAAAGGGTCTATAAATACTAATTAAACTAACTAACTACAAAAATAAAGTGCTATTTAATTGGTACAACTAAACCTTGAATATCTTCTCCACAATAGGTTTGTTGGTAGTCAGTAGCATGATTCATTGTTTTGGCTGTTCTCCCTTTGATTTGAGTTGGCAGATTGCAAGCATCGGTTCCAATTCTGGAGGGAGGCTGAGACGAGAATGGAGTTGAGCTGAGTATGTGGCATCATGTATTTCAGGAATGATACAACCGATCGCATCGGTTAAACACTTGAGGGCAGCCCTTTGACTGTATGGTTTTACTAAGAAAAACCAATAGGTATCCCAAGTTAAACTTTGGATGCCAGCGATTAATCTTCCATTCTTCTCCAACTCTTGATTGCATGCTTGCTCCAATGCCTTAGCTGACAACAATTTACCTGGGGTACATTGTGAAATCATGTTAGACATATAAAGAGTGTTATTGATTAACTCAATTAAGTTATTTGTAGATAGTCTACATCTGGAAACCTCTCTCTCTGCTTTCATCAGCTGTGATTTCCATTATAAGAAAAGGATCTCCTTGTGTGATTCTAGGATTTTGGGTAGATTTGCTGCCTGCCCCTCATTGGTATCTTGCCAAGCAAGAAAGTTTGTCAGAGTCTCGTCGGCCTGTTCCAAATCCTGCCTAGCATCAACTGATTTGTCAACTATTGATGCCGTTATATCACAAAGGGGCCCAACCAGAGAAATTTTATGACACAACAGTCTTAACTGTGTAACCAATGCCTTGTTAATTTGCAGCGCTTCGGATCTGAAATTGGCAGGTTGTGGAAGACTCTTGAACTTCTCTACTTGAAGTGACAACTGAGCGATTTGCTCATCTTTCTTTTTCATCATTAGTTCATTCATCGTCTTTAACCTGGCCAAAGCTTTTGATAATTCTTTCTGCTTTTGTATTGCGCTTGAGTCTATTCTCTGTTTCTCTTCAAGTAATTGCTTATTCAATTGATTTTTTAATTGCTATTGTGTTGATAATTGCTGTTCCAACTGTTCAACTTTCTGTTGTGCTTCAGACACCTATGATTGCAACAAAACAATTGCTTGATCCTTTTATTTAAGTAGATTACTTACTTCCGATGCCTTGTCCATGGTTGCCGCCGAATAAGCTCCGACATATTGAGAGAGCTTTGTTAGGTCATCAGAAGGGTCAAACTCTTCTTTCCATACTACATTAGCTGTCTCTGTTTGCTCTGGAAACAGGGAAGGTTGATCAAGTCTTCTTCTTTTCCTTTGTCTTTTCACTACAATCCTATGTTTTGTACTGTAAAAGACATCTAATGGAGGTATGTCCTCCACCTACAAAATAATTTGATTGGAAGGATCTTTTGGAATCATTTCTAAATCCATGCTAGGGGGTAGGCCGCTGGTTCCTTCATTCGGAACCTTTGTTGACGCTGTATCTTGTCCATCTGTTACTTTGGGTGTATTGGCACCTTTTGGACCTTCCAGATTTCTTATAATGGAGTCAAATTGCTACCATTCTTAGAGTAATTTAGGATCAATCTGGGTATCCACATTGATATTTTCGCTGCCCTTATCCTGCTCCTTTTTCTGCTCTTTCTCCTGCTCTTTCTCCTGTTCTTTCTCTTGCTCTTTCTCCTACTCTTTCTCTTTTTCTTTCTCGAGAATCTTTGATACAGCAGGAGGTTTGTCAATGAGTTGCTGTTCAGGCTCGCTTGATTGTGTTGTCGAGGCAGTAGCTAATAAGTCTAGAGGTAGAGTTTGCAACCTCTGTTCTCTGAGCTTATTGAATTCTACTAGCCTTTCATCGTTATATCTCATTTTGGCCAGTGCTTGTACCTGGAATAATGACTCTGTCGAAGAAAACAAGTCATCAAAATCATCTTCCTTATGATCAAACCTTGTAAGTTTGGCCTATTCCAGCACATTATAGGCAACTTTCCTTGGATCGAATTGCCTATTAGGGATGGTTGAAAGATTAAGCATGTTTATTTTCTCTACTTCCTTCTCCGCATGCTTGTAGTCGTGCAAAGTATAAACACCGCATCTCAAAGGAAAAGTAGGCCAAGCCTGCTTTTTTGAAATCGTGAGAGTCTTGGATGTTCCTGCGGTTGTAATTTGATAGGCCAATTCTCGGGCTAACAACTTGTCAGGTATGTACAGAGGAAGGACATGAGGTCTTGCAAGGCTACCAAAAACCCTTATGTATGTGAATTTATCCTCCCCAAACCAATTTCCTTGAGTGGTTAGGTCAATCTCTGCTTCCGAAGAAATCTTTGGGGCAGGTTTATAAAAAATGGCACGATAAATAGGCAACATAAAACCATTATAGATTTGGTACAACTGGTCCTTATAGTGCGCTTTCCACAGATTTTGGTGATAAATGTGAATTGGCATGGGGTCTTGTGGAGTCCATCTCCACCCCAGTACAAGAAATTTTGAGTATCTAAAATATAAGCACTAAAATAAAACTTAGGAATAGACCTATCGGTCAAGCGAGTTTTATTTCTAAACTCAAGAATTGCAGTGGCTAATTTATCTGACAATATATTTCCCCAATCCATTATCTCACTGTTAATTGTCGCTTCCATTAAAGGAACCATTTCAATAGTGAATTTTGCAGAATCATGTAATCCAAAAATTCTACACATCATTGCCCTGGCGTAATAGTAAGGAGAACATAATGAATCTACAGAGTACTTACCTGAAGATTCATGTTTGTGTCTTGCGGGGTTCTGTCTCCACTCCCGAATTGGGGTCGATTCAGTCTCATTCTCACTTGCGAACTTCTCAAGAAATGGTTTATTGTATTTCTTTTGAGGTTCAAGCAAGTGATACATTTTCCTTAAATCATCAAGTTGGAATGAGTCGAAGACTCTTCCGTCGACTGTGCAGAATGTTTTGTTTAAAATAGGGATTTCCTCTACTGCCCATCGCATTACATCTGTATATGGAAGAATTTTTTCACGAGCTTCTATTCGGTGTAGATATGAGTCAGCTAAATCCTTCAGGGAAGCTTATGATTTTCTAGTTGAATCTTCGGTAGCTTGTACTGATACTATTTCAGGCTCCTCTGCTTCAATTAGATTATATATGCTTTGCCAGCTTATGTTTCCAAGGCCAAGACACGTAGTGTCTGAAATCAATCCCTTTTTACTTGGTCCTGGATCAGTGGTGGATTGTCCTGTTACTGCGGGAGTTGATGCTGCCGCAAATCTCGTGGATTCCTTTTCCATTTGGCTTGAACTTGTTGTTTCGACGGAGCTCTACGCGAGGAATAAAATGGACGTAATACAGAGAATAGATGGTGTGAGCCAACACCTAATTTCAGAATTTAAATATACCTAATTTCCTAGAAATTTTCCTTTTGTTTAAGGTTTCCATTTTAAAAGTAAATATCAAAACTATTTCTTTTGAGAAAATTTTTCAATATAGCAAAGGCCAATGGAAGATATATTACAACTTTATTTTCCAATAATCCTAAAAACTATGAACACAAATTTTGCTGAAAATTGAATATTTATAAAGGGAGAAGGGGTTACCTCCTCAATTGAAGAATTTTTTCAAGATAGGGCCATTAACAGGAAGAGAATCTCTCTTACCTGATAGATCTTGCAATATGAAAGTAGAATGGTCTATCTTCTCGTTGATTTGAAATGGTCCGAGCCATATTTTCTGGAACTTAGTGTGTTGTCCTTTATCCTCATGGGCTCTGTCCCATTTCAGAACTAGATCACCAACTTGTAATTGTTTTGAACTGGATGAAGTTGAATCAAAAGATGACTTGATAATTTGCTGATGTTTTGCATGTATAATTCTAGCTTTTTCCCTTTCTTCTTCTAATTTTAAAATTTGATCATGTCGTAGTTGAATAGAAGATGAGGGACTTTCTTCAATAAACTGCACTAAGGCTAGAGATGGAAGTATCAAATTGGTTGGTATGACCGCTTCCTTCCCATATACAAGATTAAATGGAGAAGTACCTATGGAAGCCTTCTGTGTTATTCTGTCAGCCCATAATGCAAATATCAAAGATTTATGCTTGTTTTTATGATTCTGCTCAATAGTTCGCTTAATGATTTTGACGAGATTTTTATTGGTGGATTCTGCTAAACCATTACCTTGGGGATAGTAATTCATAGAATATTTCAATTTAAACCCTCTTTTGATAGCGAACTCAAACATAGAATTTCCAGAGAAATAAGATGCATTATCGAAAACAAGAGCGTTTGGGACACCAAACCTGGTAATAATGAATTGATCTATGAACTCTATAATTGCTTCAGAGTTTGTTGTCTTCAGCGGAATTGCTTCAACCCACTTAGTAAAGTAATAAGTAGCAGTAAGGATATACTTATGTTGTTTGGATGACTGTGGAGTGATTTCCCCAATGATATCCAATCCCCATTGCTTGAAAGGCTGTTCAATGTTGACTGGTTGCAAAGGGAAAGCTGGTTTTCTTTGTCTTCCACTCGAGATTTCACAACTTCAGCATTTCCTTACGTATTCGTGAGTATCTCTGTACAGGGTGGGCCAATAATATCCAGCATGAATGATTTTGTGGGCTATTGTATCAGCTCCAAAATGTCCTCCTGCTGGTCCATCATGTAGCTCCTGCAAAACTTTTTGTGCTTCAGGTTTTTCTAGGCATCTTAATAAAATTGAATCATAATTCCACCTAAAAAGTACATCATCTACAATTATGAAGTTTTTCGATTTTAATCTAATGGCACGTTTGTTTTTATAGGAAAGATTAGAAGGTGCGTATCCATTTTTTAAATAGAAAATCAGATCTGCATATTGTGATTTAGGATCTGTGATACTTATCTGATTGATTTCTTTAGTGCGTTCTGTACCTTCTGATTCTTGAATATTGGATGCTCCTGCTAATAACCTGCAAAAACCATGGCCTCTGACAATCTTTGCTGGCTTGATTTCTAAGTCATATTCTTGTAATGCTGTGACCCAATTTGCCCTTTTTCTCCTAATTCCCTTTGAATTAGTAATTGTCTTACTGCTCAAAAAGGAACTATAACTTTTGTGTGAGCTTTTAAGAGGAAGGGTCTATAGTGTTTGACAGCTTTGTACACAGCAAAGGCTTGCTTTTCAACTTCTGAATAGTTAAATTCAGCACCTTGAAGATTTGAACTATAAAATGAAATTAGTGCCTCCAAGTTTTGATCATTAATCTGAGTCAGCATACTGCATAAGACGAGGTGGATGCGAGAGTATACAGTATGAAATGACTTGAAAAATTGGGAGTGCTTAAAGCAGGGGCGTTAATTATTGATTTTTTGATAGAATCAAATGCCTCTTTTTCTGCAGATCCCCATCTAAACACCGGATTTTTCTTAATCATTGTTTGCAATGGTAAAATAATCTGGGAAAAATCTGGAACTCAAGAATTGCAGTGGCTAATTTATCTGACAATATATTTCCCCAATGCATTATCTCACTGTTAACTGCCGCTTCCATTAAAGGAACCATTTCAATAGTGAATTTTGTAGAATCATGTAATCCCCAAATTCTACACATCATTGCCCCAGCGTAACAGTAAGGAGAACATAATGAATCTACAGAGTACTTACCTGAAGATTCATGTTTGTGCCTTTCGAGGTTCTGTCTCCACTCCCAAATTGGGGCCGATTCAGTCTCATTCTCACTTGCGAACTTCTCAAGAAATGCTTTATTGTATTTCTTTTGAGGTTCAGGCAAGTGATACATTTTCCTTAAATCATCAGGTTGGAATGAGCCGAAGACTCTTCTATCGACTGTGCAGAATGTTCTATTTAAAACAGGGATTTCCTCTACTGCCCATCGCACTACATTTGTATATGGAAGAATTTTTTCACGAGCTGCTATTCGGTGTAGATATGAGTCAGCTAAATCTTTTAGGGAAGCTTCTGATTTTCTAGTTGAATCTACGGTAGCTTGTACTGATACTGTTTTAGGCTCCTCTGCTTCAATTAGATTATATATGCTTTGCCAACTTGTGTTTCCAAGGCCAAGACACATAGTGTTTGAAATCAATCCCTTTTTACTTGGTCCTGGATCAGTGGTGGATTGCCCTGTTACTACGGAAGCCGATGCTGCCGCAAAACGCTTGGATTTCTTTCCCATTTGGCTTGAACTTGTTGTTTCGGTGGGGCTCTGCGCAAGGAATAAAATGAACGTAATACAGAGAATAGATGGTGTGAGCCAATACGAAAGAATTATATCAATTAACGAGTAATGAAAGATTAAAATAATACTGCCACAGATACAATCTCAGGGAAGATCTTGGCATAACTGCTTCATTAATTGGCCTCTTAACCTGTCAATCATTTTAAATACCCATCATATCATTTATATGCCAAATAATTCATTCAAGCGTGGCTTGAGTTTTTTGGTGGATAATCACAAGTAAATCGCTATCGGGAATGGGAAGGCTTTTAATAATAATCTAAAATAATGCATGCAAGCCTTTTAAATCTATTTTGAAACTCGCGCCTTGCTTTATTGTTAGAATATTATATATATTACGGAGCAATGGAACACATAAAATATTGCAGAAATATAAACACAAAAACGCACAAAACAAGGGAGACACAGATATACGTGGTTCACCCAGTTTGGGCTACGTCCACCTCGAACAGCCAGTCCTTCCTTTCTATTATCCAGCAAAATGAAGAGACGCAACCTACAGTAAATACACTGTAATATCCTCTGTCTTCTCTCACAGTCTCACCTCTCTGTTTCTCGCTCACACAGAATACACATCTCTCTCACAGCCTCAAATACAATGCCCTCATACAAAGAGAGGGGTTGCCTTCTAGGGCAAAAAACCCTAAACTGAACATAAGTTCTACTGTCAGATCATCCGCCTAATGAACGGCCCAGATTGACTAGAAATTACTATACTTTTACAAGGCAATTTTACAGCTGTTTTTAGCTTCGGGGGCAGCGCCCCCAAAACCCCCCGCCAAGGGGGGGGCTCCCAAAGGTCGCAGCTGCCCCCCCCTGGACCCCCCCTGCAGCGAATATTTTACGGGTGGCGTTGCTGCCCCCATTTTGAACTAGGGTCCAATGTGGTGGTACTTTTGAATATAGAAGATAATCAGGCTCCACACCCAACATTTATCGGATCACAATCGGAGATGTGCTCGGGTCGTAACCTTTATGTTATTGCAAAATCGCCGATCCCCGATAGCGATACGCCTTATCGCATCGGTAGATTTTAAAGGTGTCTTAACATGTGATGCGTTACATCCCCCGATTTCCGATAGCGATATCGCATCGGAGAAATAGTGGGAGGGCCTTTTGTTATATTTGCTTGCCTTTCCTGATAACGGATAGTTATTCAATTTTCAGATCGGGGTAAATCAATGGGTCTTTGCATTATGTTTTCCTTGTTGTTGCGATATGCGATCGCTTTATCGCAATAATAAAGAATTATATATTTATTTCATAAGACCAATTTCATATTTGTTCAAAAGGTTTATAATATATCGTTTCCTTTGGACCTTTTGATGAAGGATTTTGTAATGATGAGTTGATACCAATTTTATTCACACATCTATGTTTAAAAGGGACCCATTTTATATTATAGTTAGAAAGAAAAATTTTATGAAATGGGGGGTTGTTGTACAACACAACAAGCCCATAGTGAAGATGTGGGTGACATGACTCGACATGACTTGACATGACGATGCTGGTACATTCGTGCTGCTATTGGAGTGCATTTCGAGCTACCATGTTGCTGGGTGATGGATGTCTTCATGGTGTATCATAGCTTCACCTCCACATGGCGAAGTGTGTGGAGTCTTCGATGGTCCTTGGTTCGTTTGATGAAGCTTTATCATGTTATTCCTTGCTTGTATGCTGGAAGACTTGATAGGCTCATTTGTTCGCAAAGGTACATGTTCATCGTGTTCATCTGCTTCACATGCTTCGTTCGTTCATCCATTGGTGAACCTGTCCTTCTGCATGTTCTCCCTTCATTCATCCCATTCATCGTCTTTCCATGTTTGTTGGTGTACCTATACCTGCAGTCACTCATGACCAGACAACATCAAATCCAAAACCTCCTAGTCTACCATGACACATGATCATTTCGGATGTAGGTTACTAGGAGAGGCGGCAAGGTTGTGAAGCGGGATGATGGCTCTGGGCACTGCTGATGAAAATTTTTCAAGAGTCACTTAGTGATGGAGATAGGTAATTTGAGCCAACTGTGACTTCCTGCAAGGTATGGCTTAGCTAGGAGGAAAAATTGTGCAAATTTTGGGAGGGACAGTTTGGGTTGCAGGAAGGCAAGGCAGACATGCTCTGTGCATTTTTGAAATGAACAGGCAACGAGGGCTGGACAACCATATTTGCACAATTTTCCATAGGTACAGGTCGGGCTGCATGAAGGGTTAGCAGGCAGAAATTGAGTAGTTTTTAGGAGGAACTGCCCAGGAGATTGGCAGCCAAAACTGTGCAATTCCCAGAGGGAACTAGCAGTTGGCTGCTGGGGTCACTAGTAGCCAAAACTGTGCAATTCCCAAAGGGAACTAGCAGTTGGCTTCTGGGGTCATTGACAGCCAAAACTGTGCAATTCCCAGAGGGAATAGGCAGTTGGCTGCTCAGTCACTGGCAGTAGAAACCACACAATTCCTAGAGGGAACTGGCAGTCTATGGCTAGGAGCTGCTGGTAGGAAATTGCACTGAAGTTGGGAAGCCAGCCTGCTGATAATCTCTACACTATTTCTAAACTAAGTAGACTACTGGGCAGTAGAAGGTCTACTCATGAAAATTTCACAGTTTATTGGATGAGTAGCCGATCGAATGTCCAGATGACTGATGAGAAAACTATGCAATTTTCTGAAGGAGATAGGGATGGGCACTTGGTGTCTGTCCAACCTGTTTGCGCAACTTTATCAGTCTATTGAGTGAGTGAGGTCAATGGTATCTACGCAATTTTAAAGGGAGTCAGTCCCGGGGTGACTACTGGGTTTGACTCTTCGGGTGGTCAACATGGAAGTTGATTAAACTACTCGTAGGCATCACAGCTTGAAAAAAATAGCTTGGTGCTTCTACGCTGTTCTGGTTTATAGTCGATTGAGTTGATGGTGGGGTGATGGTCCTGCTATCAGAAGGGAGCTTGGTCATCAAGACTACAACAAAAATGACTAAGTGTGTGAACGACCGAAATATGCATATGTGATCATGCAAACACGCAATCACATGATTCAACGACGAAACGACTCAAACCATCCAAACACACATGTTCAACATGACTAACCAACGGTGCAAGTGACAAGCTCGACACTCGTGATTAACCATTCATTGATCGAGATGATGCTTGCGCGACAATGAACGTGACTGTGTGTGTGAGTGCTGTTGAGCCTCAAACCTGCACCTTCCTATACACCCTCTTAGCCTTCTTTCTCCACTCACTTCATTCACCCAGTTGTTAAATCATTGCATTATAGTCTAAAAAGGACTTTTTATATGGTTTTATGACTATACTTATGATTGTTGTTTGGTTTAGTTTTTTTGTTCATGCAGCTGCGGAAACTTGTCAGTTTCCGTAGCCAGCACAAGTTCCGCAGCTATTTTGTTTTAAAGCTATCTACAGTGTCCTATGAAGAAACGAGCTACATGGCAGCTCCAGGTGGCGGATACATGGAACGTGTCCCTTCAAATCGGCCAAATCATCCATGGGAGGCCACGATCAACCAAAGTCAAAGACAAGGCCAACCAAAGAGTTCAGCGGTGGCACGTCACTGTTTTGGGCACGTGAATGATACATGGCACAATCCTCAGCTCACGAAGGCACCAGCACACCTGGAGATCGTTCCTGAGACCTGAATCTAATAGCCAACCACTCCGAAGATTTAAGAAACATGATGACAGTTACACTAGATCTCGGCTGAAGGGATCTACGTGTCTTTAGCAACGTAGTTAATAGCGTAGAAGTTTGTTAATTAGCTTTAGTATTTTGGCATTATAAATAACGCGTCGTTGAACGCTGTGAAAAAGCTTTTGGATATGTATGAATTTTGATCTGTTTATGAGATTTTGAACTGCTGGTTATCTTATCACCCCACTGTTTTATATGCTGCTGTTTTAATACATGAGAAGACTTTTCTGAGTTCAGCCGTGTGATTATTTGTTGATTGGCTGAAGTGGCAGAGGGCCCCTGCACACTGAAGCCTTGTAAAGTGTTCATTTAGTTTTATTATGTTTTTTTTTGTTTTTATCATTAGCTTGTACATAATATACTGTTTGATGTTTCTGCTGTTTATATTTTCTCTTTGTTTTCTTATAGCTGTCAACTGATCAATGCTTTTCTGCAGGTTTTCTTAGGCAGCCCGGGCAATTTTTCATCTTTTTGATAACTATTGGCATATGAGATCATCTTGTCCTTCCTGCTAACTTTCATTTCTGAAGTTTAAATTCAGCATTGTCCTTTTCAAGTTGTGAATTGCTTATTTCTTTTTCTGCTATGTAGATATCATACTACTCACCAATTTATGATTTCTTTCTATGGTCAAGTGACTCTATCAGTAAGAAATCAGAATATTACTAACTGTAGTGTGATTTAGTTGTCATATTGCTTACTCATGGTTGCTTTCCACAAGGTAGATTGAGCTGAATGGTAAAGGACTAGAAGAGTTCAAGTAGTGTGACTAGTTTCTTTTATGCAATTTAATTTCTTGTCATTTAGATACCATATTGCTTGACTTGTTCATGATTACTTCCCCAAGGTAGATTGAGCTGAAGGGTAAAGGATTTGAAGAGTTCCAGTAGTGTGATTAGTTTCTTTTATGCAATTTACTTTCTTGCCATTTAGATATCATATTTCTTGACTTGTTCATGATTACTTCCCACAAAGTAGATTGAGCTGAAGGGTAAAAGAATTTGAAGAATTTAAGTAGTGTGAATTAGTTGCTTTGCTTTAAGTTTGAGTTGTTTTTAGTCTTTACTTTCTTTTCATTTCGGCAGCAAGGATACTGGGCCATTGTCATTAGTTCATTATTTGATGCATTTATTTTCTCTTAAGAATTGATTTCATTTTAGTTATTTTAAAACTTTCTTTTGAGCACTTTCAAGTTTAGAAACCATCACCGTCTACACTCCATACTTCACTTTCATCCTCGCCATCACACATTAGGGAAAAATAAATCCAAAAAAAGCTCAAAACGACAAAAGACTAAGGAAATGGTTATCTAGTACATATAGTACACTTCACTTCGTCAGTTTACGAACCCTGGGTTGACATTTTAAATAGCAATTTAGATCACACTAAATTGACCAAACATTTTGGCGTCGTTGCCGGGGAAGTGAAATTAGGTAGCCAATTTCTAAAAAAAAAAATTATAAATACAAGAAAATTTCAAGGAAGGAAAATTGATAACCTCTCAAAGTATGCTCTCCTCTTGCGCTTAGTGTGATCTGGAGGATCAAAAAGAGAAAGTTATTGGTTTAATAGTTTCTTGAGTATGCTCTCTTCTTGCACCTAGAGT
>APFE030304618.1:3553-69507 GCA_000404065.3 Pinus taeda | reverse complement strand
CTCTCCGGATCTAGAATAGTAGTCTCGGTAATGTCGATGTTGGAAGTTATCCAAATATATTGGATGTGTCTAGCCTAGATCCCCAAATGTATCTTGGAAAAAGCTAGGCATATTTGTTTCAAATTTCGTCGTTCTGGTCAAAGTGAGTGGGCGGTCCTCTCCTGGGTTAATTGGAAATGTTTAGCTATGTCGAAAGAAATGGGAGGGTGGGGGCTAAAAAAATGTCTTCATGTTTTCAAAATCTCTTACAAAAAAGTGTGGTTGGCATATGATCGCTTGCCAAAATTTGTGGTCGTCGGTAGTCTATCAGAAATACATTGCACTAAGTTTGCTATAGGACTGGCTTAGGTGACCAATAGAGGAGAGAAGTAATTGTTCCATTATTTTGAGAACCATGACATATTCATTTGATTTAATTGATTATGGTTTGGACTAGCATTTTGGCAATGGTTCTAAGGTGCAGATTGGTTGTGATCCCTAGGCGGGCAATGGTGTAGGCTTCTGTCTCCCACAGGAAATCATAGAACACTTGTGGAACCGTGGTTTTATCATCCTTGCCCATGTTGCAAATCCAATGTCTTCTTTTGTATGGAGACAAGGGTGGCTATCCACGGAGGCCCTGGAGTTAAAAGGTCAGTAGGCAGATTTTTGGACTCGGCTTATATAATCTCTTGGGGATGGTCATATTCGTATTTCAGAGCGCTTCCTCTTATTCTTATCCGGGGAATCTGGATTTCCAGGCACTGCTCAATCTTAAGGGACCAACTTTCCTCCACCCTTCAATTAGCTGGGGAAGGGATGGTCATTCTAAGTCATTTCCTATAATCTATAGGTGTTGTCGCCCCCAGAATTATCATTCAAGAACAACTTGATCCATCAATTCCATGGGGTTATTTTGACAATGTTGCACAAAGAAAAATGTTGCATGTGGTGGAGGGCGGTGTTTTTTTTTACTGGGTCACATTCTTTTCACATTTATATGGGATTTGGTAGTGGCACAAACAATAAAGTTGAACTAATGGTGTGCAAGTCTCTTCTCTTATTTTCCATAGAAAAGGGATATGTTTTTTTACATGTCTTCAGAGATTCAAAATTGGTCATAAATTGTGTAAGCAAAACTCAGGCTTGCAGGGGCATATATCTTGTGCCTATTTTGGAAGAAGCTTTTCATCTCATTTCTTTATTTAATGTTTTCTCTTGCACTCATGTATTCAAGGAGAGGAACCATCTTGTGGATTCTCTTTCAAAAGTTAGATTTTAAAGGATGGAGCAAGGCCTCTAGTCTGTGGTCGAGCACAAAAATTCGAAAGCATTTCAGCTTTATCACACACATTACATTAATAGGGACGCTCAGGGTCCTAGGGAGGCCTAGCGTCTGCTCTCTTTCTGTTGAGAAGCGTCACTTTTTGTCTCTCCTCTTTGGTTACGACATAGTCCTTAATGTTTATATCAGCGCATGATTTTTTATTCCTTTCCTGTTCCATTTCTAGTAGAGGATGCCTAATCCTTGACTTTTATACTATCCTTGTAAAAAATTCTACGAATTTTTTTTTTACGAAGAAAATAATCAATTATAAAATCCAAGTTTTTTTAATTTTTATTTTAAAGAATTAAATAAACAAATAAATTCATATTAAAAAATTATTCTAAAATTATATAATATTATAATAAATTTCAAATGTCCACTTGGGGTTGCTCAATGGGCCAGATAGGACGTGGAATGAAGTCTCACTGAAACTAGAAGTCCTTGGGTTCAAATCTTATGTTATCCCCCAATCGGGTGAGGACGTTGGACATGAGAAGAGTTAGTCCTACCAAAGCTACAACAAAAAAAAAAAAACATTTTAAAAAGATTAATCTTTAAATTATATATATTAATAAATAGAAAATTTCATTATTAAAAAAAACAATGTTAATTGTACGAAAGAAAAAATAAAAAATAAAAACAAAAAATAAAAATAAATAAATTTAAATCTTAAACACTTCTTATTCCAAAATTTTACTCCGCTAAATTAAAAACAATATTCTAACCATAATCATACTAACCAAATCAATTAACCTTCAAAATTTACCGTCCAAAACCAAAAACCTATATTATATACCAAATTACCACCAATATCCTAATTCAATTTATCATCTAATCAAAAACTTATACTAACCAATTAAATAAGCCTCCAAATTTATCATATCTGCACTAAACAAAATATAAGTTTGGTAGGGCTACATCTTTATCATGTCCAACTTCTCACCCCATCGGGGGATAGCACAAGATTTAAACCCAGGACTTCTCGTTCTGTAAGACTTCATTTCCATATTCATTACCAATTAAACTACCCCAAACAAACTATTTACACTAAATTTACTACACATACTTTAATGAGTTGACTTTAGTGCGACTTTTTTGAAGCTTTTCCGGTGGGTTTTTCCTGGTCTAATTTCTATAAAATCTGGCAAGAATTTATTGAAATCACAAGTTTGATGGGTAATCCCTATAGGGTCAAAGTGCCCTAGGGTTTGTCAAGGTGCTGACTCCATATATACAATCAACGTTGAATCCATATATACAATCAAAACTAATTTAAATGACACAAATAAAGATTTCACCTCATTTTTTTGCCAAATTCCAAACAAAATATCCAATAACTCACACTAAAACAATTCACATACTTTAACATAAAATAATTTGAACACTCTTCTTCCCTTAATGTTCCTCTTTCAATGTCAAATGGAATTAATGGTCACTTCATGTTGTATTGGTTGTCCCGAAATCATTTAAAATGATATGAAACATTTTATTTATACAAAGCGATGCCCATTAAATACTCAAGTGGGTGTTAACTCGAGGGAGACAAGACAACAATAACAACTCATACTTGTCTAAATTCACGTGTTATTTTACTTTCACGCTCGTCATGTCATTTTCCCTACAACTCAACAATGATAAAATTTAATCAAGGGTCGTTAGGAATTTAGTAATTTAAACGTGTCACAAAATGACAAAATGGTTGATAAGCATTTCTAATAAGAAGAAAAGGAATTTGATTTGAAATTGGTTAAAGAATCTAGGCTTATGAAATTTAAAATATTAAATGGTGATATTGTATTAATTTTTGTGTTAGATGTATATTTGGAAATGTTAATTTTTGACAAAGGTCTTTCTTTATGTGATTTAAGCCGAAGTTTTATTTATAAATGTTAAATTTATTTAGGTATTAAAATAATATTTTTTTATTTAAAATTTATTTAAATCATGAAAAATAAAATTTTATAAGTTTTGATTTTTTGTATCATTGAATATTGTATATTTATTATTAATTATTTTTTAAAGGTGAATATGTGTATATATATATTTCATTATTTTTTAGTGTATATATATAATATGTATATGAATAAATAACATATGTTTGTGTCCAAAAATATGAATGGTGGTTGGTAAAGATGTGTATGTGTATTGGGTGAGTAGTGGAAGGTAAAGGTGTATTGTGACATGTACACTTCACTTTTTGTCAGCCACCACTTTAAAGTTAGTGAACTTGTACATAAGATTGTAACTTTATATTATGTAGGATTTGGATTTGGATCATCTTAACCACTAAAGTATAATTTTGATATATTAAAATTATTGGTAAACTGAAGAAGAACATGGAAGTCAGCTTATATCCATAATATGTACATAAAAATTATGATCTCATTTTTTGTTGTGTCATATTCAATACCCCCTTTTTTAAATTGTCTATATTATTTAAAGCATGGATTTAAGCTATAAACATTGGAACTAACAATATGCTTATCTTATTGGAGACATAAAGTAAACTTATATTTAATTATATATATATATAATATATATATATATTATATTATATATATATAATATTATATACCACACTCTCCCATGGTGGACATGTTCATAGAAATGGAGGGGATGCTTGTGCATTCCAAGGGAAAGGATCTCATGATTTGATATGTGACCCTCGTTTTCAGATCAACTTCGTTGCATCAAATTTGGAGGCAATCAATTTAGAGAGGAGTCCTCCAAATATAGATTTGAGCCTGTTAATCATATATTTTTCCAAAAAGTTCTCGGATCTTGTAGATATGGGGATGAGAAAACAGAGAAAGAAGTAGTACATGCAACAGCCAAAAACGAATATGGAAGAGACCTACCAAATATTCGTGAAATCCCTCACTAGAAACTCGCTTCTATTTGGCATTCAATCTTTTGATATGGTGCTGGAGTTGAAAAAGAAAATCTAGTCCATATTGGGGGTGCCAACAGATCTACAGTATATGATTCGCAAAGGTAGATCATTACAAGATTCTTTTCAGCTGAAAGATTGTGTCGTTAATAAAAGTGCAACAATCATAATTAATTTGACGCTATGAGGTGGAGCTCCAGTTAACCCACTTGGATGTATTTCATCTGCCAAAAATCCTAAGGGCCTAGCTTCATTCAAAGATGTCGTGAAAGGGATAGCAGTTATACTATATGGACAATCCCCACCTCTGTCAACTCCAAGTCCTTACCTGCTTGAACAGGCAAAAAAAGTACTAGATATGACAATAAATTTACCATAAAGTCAAGAGTATTTTCTATTTCTTGCAATCCATAGCTCTAATTTGTAGATTTAATGGTTTATGACCCAAGGATACATATTTACACGAGTGGGTATAACTGTGACCTCTATCTTTGCACAAAGGAATTTTTTGTGGTTCAGTTTCATAATCAAGAGGACATGGATTTGTCATAAAAGAGGTTCCTTGATTTTGGGGAAGTGCGGGATTGTCCACAACTGCATAGTTTCTAGCCTTCAGTGCTACATCAATGGTGGTCAAGAAGATTTCGATATGGGTGAGACTCCACAATATCCCCCTCCCATTTTGGCACCATCAAGTTCTCGAAGGTATTGGAAACAAGATGGGGAAATATCTAAAGACGGATAATGATAGAATGGAAAAAGAATCTTCACTTTTGCTAGGATCTATGTTGAGATAGATCTTAGTAAATGCCTTCCAAATTGCATCCACTTGACGAATCAAGATTTCAAGTGGAATCAAATGTTAGATTTCGAAAATACAGCGTTCTGATGCCGGATTTGTCATCAAACAGGACATCTGTAGAATACTTGTCCCCAAGAAAAGAAAAAGAGTAAGAAACGACAACAAAAGCAAAAGGGATGACAATTTCTAGATCCTCCTCCTTCAGATGACGAAGATGAGGAATTGGACAAGAATCATCATCAACTAGAAGAACATAATCAACAAGACTTACGAGTGGGGAAAGGTGAATAAAAGCATAATGATGCTACAAGACATGTCGACAACTCCAAGGACTTAGAGGTTTTGCAAGCTTCAGGGAAACAACAGGAGAAAATGGGCAACAAGCAAGGAGCAGTCAGAACAAAGAGAACACATGTATCTTAGAGCTCTGATTCAGATAAAGAAGTACCATCAAAATTAGCAGGAAAATATCTAGCAATTGTAATGGCCACTCCCAATCAAGGAGTTTCGCAAAAGGTGGCAAAAAATAAAGGAAAAAAAGGTGGAAAAAAAGAAAGGAAATGAGTTTCTTTGTTTTTATTTATTTGCATCGCTTGAAAGACTCACGAGATAGAATAGCTTTAGGCATCTACAAAATGTAATTTTGTTCCTTGGTTGAATAAAATCACGATTTTTTCCTCTAAAAAAAAACAATGTTTTGTGATGTCATAAATTCAATCACTAATTTTATAACTACCTTATTGCATACAATAAAATTCATAAAGTTTATTTGTTTTTTTAAGATTAAAAAAAAAAAAAAAAAAAAAAAAATTGTTTGATAATTTAGCAACTTATATGTCGGAAGAGTTACTGCCAACCCTACTTTGTCATTAGGAAACTAGATCAGTGGCAATGTATAAGGTTTTTTTATCATGCTCAGAGGTTTGTAATCAAAATTTGAACAAAATATTACATCTTGTTTTTTATCAAAACTGAAATTATCTATCAAGCTACTATGCCAAGGTCGAAAAACTATAAAGAATTAAAAAAAAAAACTAGTGAACAAGGAGATTGACATGAAATATAGGAGGATTCAGAAGGATCCACCTCGATGGGGTATTCACCCTGTTTGTTAGAGTTCAGTACCTAGATCGAGATTTCTACCACATGAGAAGATGCAGAATGGTTGTTCCATTTCCGAAAACAAGTCATAATAAGGATTCTGAGCAATATTGACGAAATTGTGGCCATTTCAAATTTTCGCCAAGTAAGTGAATTTTTTTCAAAACCCTCTTCATGGCAGTTCTATGTGTTACAGGAAAAGATAATGGTCCTACTATTGAGGAATACATAAAGGCAAAAAAGTCATTATGGGCACATCATTGGAGATTTTTTGTAGTGGGTAATTTTCAAGATGAGGCGACCACATGGTGGGGATTACTTAACGAAAAAAAGTGTTCCAACTTACCCGATGAAGAATTTGAAAAATTACTTTTAGACAGATGGTCTAATGCCAAAAAACAAGATAATGAGGAACATGTGCGGTTATTTCCTACTGGTATCTCCTTATTGCAGGTTCATGGATTGATTCAAAAGGAGAAGATCATTGTGTCTATAAATCCTAGCTGCAAGCATATTTTTATCAATGTTAATTTGGCAAAAAAATGCAAGTTCCAGCCAAACACATTGAAAACACACAAGTTGATGATGAGGATGTTCAAGTTTATAAGGATTTGAAGATTTCTACGGATAAGTATGTGTTGCATGGTGATTTTTATACTTCAGATATGGATAACATGGATGTTGTTTTGGGATATCCTTGGATGGAATCCATGGGTACTATCAATATTAATGTGCAGAAGAAATTCCTGAAGCTCTGGTATAAAAAGAAGAAAATTACATTATAGGATATTTCCATCAATAAACAGGTAAAGTCCAAGGAGGTTGAAGCTGAAGATGTTCCAGGGACTGACATATCAGATGATGAGCCTTTGATGATCGACAATCAAACACAAACAGAGGTTGAAGTAGAAAAGGTTACAGGTACTGATACATCAGATGAGGACTCAATGGTTGAAGTAATATTGGAAGATAAGAAACAATAGCAGGCACCACAACATGTACCAGATACCACTCAGGCTCCATTGTTGGTTAAAACTTCAACATATCACCACCCACATCACCCTGCAAGAAAACAACCAACAAGATGGAAATGAATTAGCCACAAGGACAACAACCCCCACATGATAGATAGAGAGTAGCAGCGGTACACCTACTACACATCAACACAGAAGAGCCGCCACGGTCAACTTCTATCTCAAGCGAGCGAGGCACCAGCTGGGTCAAGGGTTCACCTTTCTCTTGGATGGCTAGATGCACGTGCATGGTACCAGTGGACTACTCTTTCGAGTAGATCTTATTATTTGTGTTATTCCCATGTTTAGAGGACGAAACATGTTAAGGGGGGTGGAATGTAGTATACCTGGGGGGATAATATGGGGTACAAAGGGAGGTACCCAATGGAATAATAATGGGATGGGCAATAGTAATAAATAAGGTGGTTAACCCGTATCATGTAAGGGACCACAAGTAGTTAGCAATAATGTAATAAGCCCATGGTATTATATAGATGGTGTTGAGGGAACCATGGTAATGACCCATGGTATTGTATGTGTGAGGCCTATATAGAAGCTAGAGACTCCACATTGAGAGATGTCAAGGAATATTGTATGAACAGGCATATGTCTTGTGGAGTATTCTCCTTCCTTAAGGAGTGAATGTATGGTGTTGCCCTACCTTAAGGATTTTGATTAATAAAGAAGCATTTATCTATATTCAGATCTTGTTATTTTTGGTGATTATTCTTGGGTTTATTTCAATTATCATATATTTCTGGGTTAGATCTATAACATTATCCTTCTCCAACAACTCTCCTTCTTCTCTTGGAATTTTGCACTTTTTCTACTGCTCCTTCTTCCATATCAAACTTGTAAGAGTGTGATCTCCAAATGAATCGAATTGCACTGTATATATAGCCTCTTCTAGATTTTAAGTTACCCTCATGTAGGCCAGCTTGATCAAGTAAGGCTCGACTTGGTGTGGAGGCAAAAAATGACTTATTTTACTAAATAATAATTCTTTTTAAAAACCCAAGAATGTTCTCATTAAATGGACAATAACTCTAATGACTTAATATAAAACCTAGAATTCATCAATAAGGACTTTGACCTAACACATGATGACCCAAGCATGAAACCCATGCTTTAATAATTCATAATAATAATAATAATAATAATAATTTCTTTTTCTTTATTTTGATAAATACATTTCATTATGGCTCAAATACAATTTTGAAGACTGAACCTAGTTACATTATTCAACAGTGAATCCATGAGGAGGAGGGAAGTTGTAAAATCCCTTATGATTGGCCCTTGTTTTTATAAAACTAAATCATGATTGTGTAAATGCCAACACAGAGGATCATGGTTGGCTAAAGAAGTTTGTAATTATAAAATATAATTGATATTGATTGGTTGGCTTGAGAAGTGGGGGTTGACAGATCCATGTTCAATGGAGAGTTACAAGTAAAGGGTCAGTGTGAAGAATTCCCCACCACCACAAAGTTAGAGTTGTAGTGATGGAAGAAGTGACATCGATATTCTTTGTCTCACCCCATGATGCAAGGGGATGATAGGTAAAAAGGGACATAGAAAAGAAAAATAAAAAAGACAGTGAGAAGGGGAGCGCGAGGAGTGTAAGAAAGAATCACATAAATCTTCCATTCAAAGTTACTTTGTGTGTAAATCCCTATAATTTTTGTATGGTAGCATCTAAACTATGGTGTCCAAGCTAAGGAGACCAGTGGGAGGATGAAAGGAGGAACTAGGTGTTGAGTGCTTCCCAAGGGGGGTTGATAAACCCCCTATTAAGAAAATCTCATACTCCTCAAAAGTTGAGCAATACCCAACTAAATCATAATTGGAAGCCTCGATGACACACTCCCATGGACTGTGGATCTAGCTCAGGGGTGGTCAACTGCAAGAAATATTGGTTTGTAGTTGTCCTACAGTTGGGTGGAGAGTTATAGTCCCACTCTAAATTTCCAGCCATCTAGCTATTAATATAAGTAATCTACTTTACATGAATATTAGTGGGAGGCTTAGAGGAGGAACTAGGTGTTGGGTGCTTACCAAGGAGGGATGATAAACCACCTATAAAGAAAATCTCATACTCCTAAAAAGCTAAGCAATACCCAACTTAATAAAAATTAGAAGCCCTGAGGAAGCACTCCTCTGGATCGTGGATTTGGATATGGGGTGGCCAACTGCATGAAATATTGGGTTTCAGTTGGCCTATGGTTGGGTGGAGATTTGAAATCCCACTCTCAGTTTCCAACCATCTAGCTATTAAGATAATTAATACGCTTTGCATGACTATGCTTCTCTATGCAATGTGAATGTTACCTTATAATGTTTGAAAGAAATGTGTATCCTTGCATGTGGAACTGTGATGGATTATAAATAGTTGTCCTGGTTGTGAAAGACTCGATGAGTTCCATAATGTTGAAATGCTCCCAAATGGTCATTTAATTATATGTTTAGTTTATTATTATTGTGATCAAATGTCATGGTTGATATGCTTGAATGCAATGTATTGTAATGCAATGTTTGTGAGTCGTTACTTTTGTCAAGAAGGCTTGAGAAGTCCTGTAATGTCAAGATGTCCCTGCATGGATCATCTATTATGATCATGAATGGTTTATGTATTAAAAATATCACGTTAATAGTTAATTAACTAGTAGATTAGATGTATGCTCATTTTCCTCTTAAAAGCCTATATGAACGCTTGAACGACCCGGGTAAAGGTCAAGGAGACATGTGAATAACTATAGGAAATTTCAGATATTTCCCCCTCTAGGACTCATACAATACATGTAAATGTCATGAGTTGGAGTTAGGGGGTCGTAAAACCCCAGCATGGGAGCCAACCAACCTTGTTGACGATTGTCACTGCGAAGGAGTAAGTGGTATACTAAGAAAGTTACTGCGCATAATGGGGCATTTGATGGGAAGCAATCTAATTACTTAATGTCTGGAATTATGTCGCGGTCATGGATTCCCATAAGGGTTTCATATCGTAGCGATCCAGTGAAATGGGGAATCCATTTATCAGAGGATAGGAATTTTATGTCATGGACATGGGTCTGGGAAGGCTTTGTGTTGCATTGAAGGGCCAAGGTGTGACGACATGGGGGGTAGATTGGGCTCCATAGTGAACCTCAAAAACTGTTATAACAATAAACAAATAAATTGCACAAGGAACCAAAACTCCGGTGGGACCCAGGCCAAGGCTAAGGTGGCAACACAACGTGGAGATAGTGAGGGTGTGGCATGCAAGTTATGTGAGATATGGTAGGCACTAAGACCTTATCGAAGGACCAAGTGGCTTGATTTTGAGTGACACATGGAATCCTAGAAGGGGGGCTACGTGGTGTTATGGCGTCAATAGAACACATAATATTGGTGACGTGGTTACGTTTCCACATGATAGGGTGCAGTGGTGGCACCTAGCATGGTGATGCTAACGAGGCACAAGATCATGGTGAAGGCCACACCATCTTGGTTTCAAGGTCTCAAGCCTTGTGTACTGCACAATGTATCTGCCATTGATAGGAGTCGAGGAACGGGAAACAAGCATGGCAATTGACATGAAATATTTCCATTTTCTCCTTAGGATTTGAATGGTTATGCCACTCCCCAACTGTCCCTAGAGACAAGAGCTACGAGATTGAAATTATGTTGTCACTTGACCTGAATAATTACGTCATGTCGTGGGAGCTCCATGTTGTGGCAGGGGTTAAAGTGGAGGAAATCACAGTTAATGGGGTCGGGGAACAGGGAATATTCTTGACGATTGACGAGAAAAGGGTTATCATTGTGCCTCTAGGAACTTTTATCATACGAGTGGTTCATGTGAAGAAGGCAACAATTAATGGATTCTAGAGAGATTACACTGAGTGCTCCTTGGAAAGCTCGAGTGCGTGATACTTTGGACTAGGTGGGGCCAAGTCAAGATGGAGGTACCAGAGTTTGGGACATCTGGAGACGGTGCGAGAGGAAGGGGATAGGAGGCTCATATATGGGACTGGGCCCATATGTGCATGTGATAAAAGTTTAGTCCGAAATTTCAGGGCTCTAGAGCTTTGGACTATTGAAAATTCATAAAATAGTTGGATCCTAAAGAAACCAATATAACACAATTTCTTAATAAAACTTGCTAAGGGGGTCGGACCAATGGGCCTGTTTAGTTGAGTGATGCGGTAGGTGCCATGTGGGTAGATTTAAGGATCCATTGATGCTAATAGGTGACCTGGCACCATTTGAGTGCCACATGGTAGATCCTTACCTATGTTGCAAGGATTACATGGTGGAGCTATAAATGACTATATCTTTTGATCCAGTTATCAGATTTCGGTAAAAATTTATATTGACGAATAGCTCTCATCTTGCCAAGCATGATGGTATTATCCAATGTTAATTCTACAGATCTTGGGAAAAAGCAGAGTTTTGAGATCCCATTTCCATAACAAGACCATGGAGATCGGGTGAGCTTGATGTAACACCTTTCACTGCGTGATAACAATCCAAGGGGGTGGGAGGGTGTGTTACAAAGTGGTGTCAGAGCGTCTAGGTTAAACACTTAGATTGGATGGGTTCAAGATGGAGGAAATAAAAAGAACAAAGGTTTTGCACTAAACCTTGTGGAAAAAATTTGGGACTCTATTATGGAGTGCAGTGTATTCAAGTGATTGTTGTTATGTGCAAGTGGGTGTTGGTTGTAGCAATGTAATTAGTGATTGTGGGTTGATTGCAGATAGTATGTTATATGTGTATCTGTATGGATATCAAGATTGTGGAAAGATATGAATAGTTGATTATGATATGTCAGTTTTTGTTCTAACTAACTTTTAAGCTTGTAGTAGTTTTTGCTACTAGCTTGATAAAATGGTTGACTTCATATTTTATGATGACATGAATATAAATATACTTGCATGCACTTTTTACATGTTGTTGACAAGAGTTATAGATGTGTGAACACCAACATATCAAAATGTTGCTCCTCGAATATTGCCATAATGACAATCTGTGTCCAACAATCTCCCCCTTTGTTATTGATGGCAATATTCTTCTGCTCTCCCCCTTTAACGTCAATGGCAAAGGAATGCATATGGACTCCCCCTATCAAACTACTTCCCCTGTCCTACTACATCTTTATGAATGGATTGGAGTGATGATAAAGAGATAACCCCCATTTTTTGACGCGGATGTTCGAATGCTTCTCGAGGAAGAGGTTTTGTGAAAATATCGGCTTTCTGCTCCTTAGCACTGATATACTCCAGGACGATGTTTTGTTCAGCTACTTACTCACGAAGGAAATGATGCTTGATTGGTATGTGTTGGTCCTTGAGTGCATCACTGGATTTTTGTTGAGACTGATAGCACTTGTGTTGTCACAATAGATGGTAATCGGTTGATCTATACATATGTTGATATATTTTAGAGCTTCCTTCATCCATAGTATTTGAGTACAACAGTGTGCTGCAGCAATATACTCGGCTTCCGCTGTGGATAATGATATAGATGATTGTTTTTTGCTGAGCCAGGATTCTAAACAGTCTCCTAGGAAGAACACATTTCCACTAGTACTTTTCTGATCATCTATACTTCCAGTCCAATCAACATTGGTGTATGCAGTTACAGTGAGTGTTGAGCTCTTTGGGTACCAAAGACCGAAATCAGAAGTTCCTTCCAAATATCTGAGAATTCTTTTTACAGCTAATAAATGGGATTGCTTGGGAGTAGATTGAAATATTCCCACCATTCCTACTACCTGCATTATGTCTGGTCTTGTAGCTGTTAAGTATAGAAGGGCTCCAATCATTGACCTGTAATGAGTTGCATCTGCTAGAGGGGAGTCATCATCTTTGCTCAATTTGTAGCTTGTGGTCATAGGTGTGTTCATGTGTGCACAGTCCTCCATTCCATATTTTTTGAGCATGTCTTTTAGATATTTGGTTTGAGATATATACAATCCTGCTCTAGTTTGAGATACTTGAAGTCCAAGGAAGTGAGACAACTCTCCTATCATTGACATCTCAAACTCTTTTGACATGTTTTGAGAAAATTCATGGCTCATTTCATCATTATTACTAGCAAAAAATAGATCATCGACATAAACAAGAGTAACTAGTAACTTACCTTCATCTATCTTTATGTAAAGATTACTTCCAGCCACTCCCTTTTTGAAGCCTTCTTGTTGTAGATAGTGATCTAATCTTGCATACCAAGCTCTAGGAGCTTGTTTCAACCCATATAAACCTTTTTCAACTTACAGCTAAATCATTTCCTTCTATTAGATCAAACCCTTCTAGCTGCTCCATGTAGACTTCTTCTTTGAGTTCCCCATTTAGAAATGTTGATTTCACGTCCATTTGATAGATTTTGAATTCTTTTGAGCAAGCAAAAGCCAAGAACATCCTGATAGCTTCCATACGGGCTACTAGTGCAAATGTCTCTTCAAAGTCAATTCCTTCAATTTGTGAATAGCCTTTGCAGACAAGCCTTGCCTTGTTTCTAATAACCTGTCCTTCCTCATTCATTTTATTTTTGAACACCCATTTGGTTCCTATTATGTTTTTTTCCTTTGGACGAGGTACCAGCTCCCATGTCCCGTTCTTCTCAATTTGGGACATTTCTTCTTCCATGGCTTTTACCCAAGGAGGATCCTTACTTGCCTCTGCAAATGCTTTTGGTTCTATCATAGATAGAAGAGCAATAAGGTTTCTCTTTGGTGTAATGGTCATCTTTCTTCGGGTTTGCATCCCTTCATCTCTATTTCCAATAATCTGCTCTTTTGGATGATATTTCTGGATAAACTTCATCTTTGAAGGGGTATGAGGTGGTTCTTTCTCCTCTTATTCTTCTTCCTCATCTATTTCTTCTTCTTTAGGTTCTTCTTCTTCAATGAGAAGATCATCTTCGTGTTCTTCAATTTCTTTTTCTGGAAGGTCTTCATCAATCTTTACATCAATGCTTTCCACTATTTTCTTCAGTTGAAAATTGTAGCACTTGTAAGCCTTGCTCCGTGTAGAGTATCCAAGAAATATCCCTTCATAAACCCGAGAATCAAACTTTCCTAGTGAGCCATTATTGATTTTTATGAAGCACTTGCTTCCAAAGATCTTGAAGTACTTCACTGAAGCAGGTCTTCCTTTCCATAACTCATAAGGAGTTTTTTCACAGTTTGGTCTTAATTGAGTTTGATTCAATGTATAGACAACTGTCCCTACTGCTTCTCTCCAGAATTTTGCCTACAAGTCTGCTGCTAATAACATTGTTCTTGCCATTTCTTGGACTGTTCGGTTTCTTCTTTCAACTACCCCATTTTGCTGAGGTGTTATGGCAGTAGAGAATTCCCTTTTAATTCCATGAATATTACAGAACTCACTAAACTCGTTTGATGTGAATTCTCCCCCTTGTCTGTTCTGAGGTACTTAATTTTTGAATGTTTTTCATTTTCTACAAGGGCTTTTAGATTCTTAAAACACTCAAAAGTCTCATATTTATACTTTATAAAATATATCCACATCATTCTAGTATAGTCATCAACAAATAACACAAAGTACCTTTCTCCTTGGAGTGCCTAATTTCTAGTTGGTCCACACAATTCAGCATGGATGATCTCCAAGGGCTTTGATGTAGAGAGCTCCTTTGTCTTGTGGTTGGTTCTAGTTTGCTTTCCATGTTGACATGGACCACATACTCCTTGATTTGGTTTGAACAACCTTCGGATGTCTCTAATAATTTTCGAAGCTTGTATGTCCAAGTCGCTTGTGCCACAGCCAACTTTCATCTGTCTGAATCAGGTAGCATTTATTTTCTTGAATCTTGTTCAGAATGTAAATGTTGTCTAGTGTTCTAACCCCTTTTGCCACAAGTTCCCTAAGGAAGAGTTCCTTATTTCATAGTCTTTGGTGCTGAAGACAACCTTATGTCCTTGATCACATATTTGGTTGACACTTAGGAGATTGTGTTTGAGCCCGTCTACTAGTAGAGCATCTTGAGCTTTTCCTTCTCCATTGATCAGAGTAATAGTTCCTTTTCCCGCAATTCTGCCAGATCCACTTCCAAAGGTTCCTTTTTGCTCAATGAGACAAACTTCCTTTTGTCTCCTGTCATGTGTCTGGAGCACCCACTATCCTCAAACCAATGATTTCCATTATTTTGAACATATAGAGCCAGGCCGCATTTATCCACGTTGGAATTCTTACTAGTCTTTGTTCCTTTGAGTGGGCAGTTTTGTTCATAGTGTCCATTATTGTAGTAGAATGAGCAAATCAGATCAAATTTGGTCAAGGGATCAAATGAATTGAAGGTTTTGATTTGTCCCTTCCTTTTCGGGGAATATGAATTGATTATTAGGCCCTTTAGCTTTGGCGTTTCACTTCTGCGAGCCATGCAATGTCTGGCTTGATGACCGAAGTTTTTACAGTGAAAACAGTGTCCAAGAAAGATGGTTTTGTACCTGTTGAAGCAGCCACGGTTTGAGTCGATTTCCTTCCTGGGAATTACTCCTGCCTCATTCTTTGGATTTGAGATGGGCCCTTGGTAGAGTACAGGTTTGTATTTGCTGTAGTATCCATGATTCGACCCCATATTCTTCTTTGGAGTAATTCTCTCTTCATTCTTTGGATCTGGGACGCGCTTTTGATAACATACTTTTTCTTCTTTTGGATTGCAGGAAAGTGCATCGGCATAACTTTTCGCACTATTCTTAGTGCTTGAGGATTCTCCTTTGAAACCTATTCCAGACTTGTCATTTTGAGGTTTTTGACTTTTTAGAATAGACTCAAGTATTTGAGAGCTTTTACAGCCCTTTTTAATTTGCTCCAACTCTTTCTTAGAGACACTATTTCGGCCTCACGTTCTTCATAAGTCTCTTCTTTTTCTTTTAGCTTTGCTTCCAAGAGATCTTCTCTCCTTCTTGTTTCCTCGTTTTCCACTTTGAGAGAAATGATTATATTCCGTAGTTTCTCATTTTCTTCAATGGCACTTATTAACAGTTCATCTGCATTTCCTTCCAGCCTTGAGTCATCATCATTTGTGAATGCCATGAATAATGTTTCTTGGCTTTCATCATGGTCACTTTCCCCATCTGATTTCTTTTTGATGACCATAAACTCATCCTCATCAGACTCATCTTTCTTAGAGAAGAAGTTCTTATTGAACCCTTTCTTTTTGTGTGCCATTCTTTTAGAATTTCCTTCATCATCACTATCATGTTTATGAGGACATTTTGCTGCATAATGACCTATTTTTCCACAATTTAAACAGATAAGAGGGTATTTGCCTTTAAGCTTAGATCCTTTCTTCAGCTTTCGTACAAATTGAGCCAATTCGGATTCCACATCGGACTCATCACTACAGTCATTCCTTTCTTTCCCCTTCTTTGACTTTGAAGCCTTGAATGTTGCATCTTTGGAGCTTGGGCCACCTTTCCTCATCTCTTAGGCAGTGAGGATTCCATGGAGTTCATCCATTTTGAGGGTATCTAGATCCTTTGCTTCTTCTATGGTGCTTATTTTGGAGTCAAATTTGCCTTTAAGCTTAGATCCTTTCTTCAACTTTCGTACAAATTGAGCCAATTCGGATTCCACATCGGACTCATCACTACATTCATCCCTTTCTTTCACCTTCTTTGACTTTGAAGCCTTGAATGCTGCATCTTTGGAGCTTGGGCCACCTTTCCTCATCTCATAGGCAGTGAGGATTCCATGGAGTTCATCCATCTTGAGGGTATCTAGATCCTTTGCTTCTTCTATGGCGCTTATTTTGGAGTCAAATTTGTCTGGAAGAGATCTTAATACCTTTTGAACAATGGTACTTTCTTCAATTTTTTTGTCCAATCCTTTAAGGGAGTTGACCACTTCAGCTACTCGGAGGAGTTATGCTGCAATATCTTCTTCATCTTCCATCCTTAGAATTTCAAATTGTCTTTTGTGAGTTTGAAGCTTTTCCTTTTTGACTTTTGAGTCTCCATCGTATAAGCCAACTAGCTTCTCCCACATTTCTTTGGCAGAGGTACAGTTCATGACTTTTGTAAACTCGGAATCAGTGATTCCACTAGTGATGGAGTTCAATGCCTTTGCATTTGCAATGTAGGCTTTCCTCTCGTCTTGATCTGTTGGAAGAGTGGTAGGCATATGGTACTCATTTTGAACAAAATGGCAGAGCTCAGATCCAAGGGACATTAAGTAGTAGGTCATTCTTTTTTTCCAAAAACCAAAGTTAGTGCCATCGAACAGAGGAGGTCTTCCTGATGCTTCGTGATTTCTCATCATGGCTGCGGATCCTTCTTCAAGCTGTTAGGCTAGTATGAAGAAGCCTGCTCTGATACCAATTGTTGGAAATACTGGGGGGGGTGAATCAGTATTTCTTTTTTGTTGTTGTTCTTGTTGTTACAAAGCACACACACGAACACACACACACACCCATTATATATATATATTTATATAAAAAAACACAGAAATAGATAGTTGGAATTGATGCTTATTAACACAATAACAGTGCACTGAAATAATGCAATATATATATATAATATATATTATATATCTATTATATATAACTGAGTGCAATTAGCTGCCAAGCTCCAACTTGGACTTCAGTGAGGCTCCAACCTCCAGAGCACCAACTTTGTCTTGCAATAGTTCTGCATTTAGGAGCACCAACTCCTAAGGATTTCAATCCTGTTTAGTTCAGAGGCTCCAACCTCTTGGGCTCCAACCCAAACCTGGTTTCAACTGTTTTGCTGCAGTTTTCTGCACCCAACCCTGCTGAGCTTCTGCCTTTCTCCAGTTCTCTTGCTTCTCTGGTCTCTCCTGCCTCTTGCCTATTCTTCGGTTTCCTCTCTTACAGATTATGCATTCATCATCAACACTTCTCCTTGTTTTTCTGTTTTTATGTATTTCAGATACCTTTGACTGTTCGTTTCCACTTTCCATCGCCTTTTTGGCTTCCTCCTTGGTCGTTGTAGATTCCTCTGCCTCGCTTGATCCTTCGGCTTCCCTCCGCAGTTGCTGTGGCTTCCTCTGAGCTGTTCAAGTTCACTGATACTCCATGGACACGTAAATTCATAAGAGAGGTCCAAAGGAAAACACAGAGAAATCATGTTACGCATTACACCGTAACAACATTCATTTTTCCAATCATTATGGACATACACAGGTTTTTTTTTTTAGTTTAACGGAGATATTGTGTCCCAATTGCAATCACTATCGCCATGATTCAACCCATTTAACTGACGTTCAGCCTCCTGAACCATCGGAACAGTTATCATAAGTTGTTTGGCTTAAAACACCCAGCGCAAGCCAAATATTTAATTACACAGAGAATATGAGAAAAAATAGTCAAAAAGACTAAAGGGCGGACTTCAGGAAATATTACACTCGCATCTAAACTGTATCAGATCCATAGTGAAATCGCAATCGGCGCTTTAGTGTGGCAAGGCTTCATAATATATGCGATATGTGACGGATGTGATGATAGATTAACTCATATTGCAATGTGTGGTGGGTCCACGTGTATGTGTATCGCAATCGGGAGTTGCCCTTGGTGGAGGTCTGATGTGACATTGCAAATCGCTATTGGCGATCACAATGGACCGCTTGACACAATGTAACTCCGCTCCTGAAGTGTCGATGCGATATACATCGGCAATCGCAAGTCGCAAGGGTTCAGGGTTCGACGTTAACGCGTACCACTCATAGTGATGCGATGTGTCGGACCTGATACAACTCAACACTCCCGTGTATAACGTTTCAGGTCCGCTTTCCGCCTTCAATAGTGTATTTGCCTATGTATGTATGTTTATGCCGCCGATAGTGCAAATACATATATATCCGTCGATAGTGTTAAAGCATACATATATGGGTTTTTGACCGCCGATAGCTCCCGATAGTGTAATCAGTCTGCGTTCTTTGACATTCTTGCTCCCATAGTGTTATCTGTGGCATATATGGCTTCCGATGGCTGTTAAATGCATGCATATATATGTCTACACTCCGATATGCTCTCCAATGGCGTATATAGCTCCACTCCTTTAACCCTGTATATATATTGCTCCGCTGTTATACTCCTCCGGTAGGCTTTGTTTATGCTCCTCTTGGCTCCGTTTGCTTCTCTTGGCTCCGTCTGCTCCTCTTGGCTCTGTTTTCTCCTCGAATATTGCCATATTGACATCAATGACAATCTGTGTCCAACAGTTAGAAGGTTCCAAAATTCATGGATCAAGCCAAATCTAATCTTAGTCATTGATTAGAGATTTAATCTAGGCCGTTGAAGGACCAACAAGAAAAGTACAAGAGTAGGCTTGAGGGTCAGTTGGAGAATACACTAGAGTGATCAGTCATTTTATTTGCTAGAGCGAGGTTGTTGAGCAAAGTCGAATCAGTGATCAGCAGCGAGGGGCAGTGAGTACTGGACAGAGAGGTAGAGACAGTGCCAAGAGACTAGCACAGAGGCAGGGAGCGAGAAGCAGCAGCCAGAGCAGGCCACGCAGAGCCCAACAGAGACAGCAAAGAAGCCAGAGGGACTGCGTCATCCACGCAAAGAGTAGTTGGAGGGACACAAAGGGTCCCAGAGGCTGTGTAGTGCCTCAGAGGGCTGACGCAAAGGGGTTTGTGGCTGACGCAGAGGCCAGAAGGTCCAATGCAGTGCTTCAGAGTTGCTGGAGAGGGTTTCGTGGGATAGGTTTTCTGAATACCTGTTTCCAAATAGAGAGGTATTGCTGCCAGTTATTTTTCTCTGTCAGGTGAGCCAATTTGGCATCCAGTTGTACTCAAGGAAATACTGCATAATAATAAACCCTCAGAATAGCTGCACCGGTTTTCCCGCATTGGGTTTTTCCGGGGACATTTATCCAAAAATAATTGTGTCACTTGTGTGCTTGTTTTCTTTCAGCTGATGATTTGTAGATGTTGAGATTGTATTGTGTTTATTTCGTTATTTATATGTTTTAAATAACTTGTTCGAATTTAACAAATAGAAGAAATAAACCAAATGAATACATATTAAATTTCTAACGGATAGACTTAGAAATTTTCACATGGTATCAGAGCGTGGTTGCTGATCACTAGAGAGCTGAAGGCATCAACTAAGCAGAGCATTTGCAGCAAAATTAGCTGTCTCGAGTGACAGAAGCTGATCCTTGTAGAAGTGACAGAGGAAGGGTTGACGCAGAGGGACTGTGTCATCAGTCCGAGCCAGAGAGAGGCCAATGCAGAGGCTGAGGAGGGCAGAAAGAGGCTCACGCAGAGCCACGCAAAGACCAAGAGGGTTGACGCTGTGGTTGAGGGTGTTGTTTTGCCAATGTCGGGATTGCGCAGAGCTTAGAGGCTCATTCCTTCGGTTGTTGGGGCATAGGGAGTTGTGGGCAGTTTGCGGGAGCGAAGCTGGTGGGGTACTATGGGCAGAACAGTACCTAACAGGGCAAAACCAAGGTAGAGGGAGTTACTACCAAGGCAGATATCTAGCCAAGAAATCCGGATCAGTGTTGGGGGTGCACAGATGATCGGAGAGGGGCGACTTGATGATTGGCAGAAGGATTTCCAAGAGGGAAATCGGGACTCAGAGGGAGTCTAGCAGAGAACTTCCAGGCGGGAAGTAGAGACACTTAGCAGGAGTCGAAAGGAGAACTTCTAGAGTGAAGTAGAGAGACTCGGAGGAGTCGACAGAGGAGCAAAGAGATGGCCATGAATGGGCTAAGGGATTAGGACAGGCTGGACAGGGCGTCCAACTTTGTGGTCTGGAAAGCTAGGATCTTGTCCATTCTACATAGACATTGCATCAAGGGCTTTGCCTTGAGAACAATGGCTATCCCAGTTGACCCGACAGCTAATGATAAGTATGAGGAGGCAATGGCCAAGGAAAAATGCATCATCCTTGATGGGGTCAAAGATCATGTGGTCCAACATATTGCTGAGAAGGAGACGACAAAGGAAATGTGGGACACCTTGAAGACGTTGTACCAGCATACTTCCATTGGCAGAAGGATTTCCAGGAGGGAAATCGGGACTCAGAGGGAGTCTAGCAGAGAACTTCCAGGCGGGAAGTAGAGACACTTAGCAGGAGTCGAAAGGAGAACTTCCAGAGTGAAGTAGAGAGACTCGGAGGAGTCGACAGAGGAGCAAAGAGATGGCCATGAATGGGCTAAGGGATCAGGATAGGCTGGACAGGGCGTCCAACTTTGTGGTCTGGAAGGCCAGGATCTTGTCCATTCTACATAGACATCGCATCAAGGGCTTTGCCTTGAGAACAATGGCTATCCCAGTTGACCCGACAGCTAATGAGAAGTATGAGGAGGCAATGGCCAAGGAAAAATGCATCATCCTTGATGGGGTCAAAGATCATGTGGTCCAACATATTGCTGAGAAGGAGACGACAAAGGAAATGTGGGACACCTTGAAGACGTTGTACCAGCATACTTCCATGCAGAGGAATATGTTACTTGAGAATCAGCTGCGGTCATACCATATGCAAAAGGGGGAGTAGATAGATAACTTCCTCAGTCGGTTGAAGGAGATCTAGGACCAATTGACTTCCATAGGAGCCACACCAGATGAAGAGTTGATGGTGAGGGCTGCACTTAACGCAGTCTCCGAGGAGTGGGAGACATTTGTCGAGAGCATACTGGGCAAGGAGGATCTTCCAGATTGGGAAGAATTGTGGGTGGCACTTTGCCAAGAGGAGATTAGGCGGTTGAGTAAGACTAGAAGTAGCAGCAAAGGAGTCTGGATCAAGAAGGAAGAGGAAGAGGATGCAACTCTGGCATCTGCGGGAAAGAAGGAGAAGAGTGATGCAGGAGCATCTGGACTTAGCCAGCAGCGTGAAAGTCTGTTCACATGTTGTGGCTAAACAAGTTGAATTTCACTGACCTGAGTGGTCAAAAGTCAGTTTTTACCGAGAGGGTTGGATCTCTCAAAAAATGAGTTGTATTTCATTATTGTAATAAGTAGAAATTGTCTTATTTTAGATCCAAAGATAAGTTGTTAGCATAGGTGTGTGATAGAGCTAGAAAATAGAGATTGACTGTTAAAATGTTTAAAAATAGAGATTGAGTTGTTAGGCAGGATTGGATTGATAAAAAGAAGAAAAATGTAATGCAAAAGGATCAGGAGAGATGAGAGAGGATTGAGTGAAGTGAGAGTCAAGTAATAGAGCGAGGATTCCATATTGAAACAGGGGTCTTTTTAATTGTTGTAATTGAGCCAGAAGGCCGAGACTCTGTAAGTGTTATTGTATTGAATAAATGATTTAGTGTGCGTTAATGTGTCGTTTCCATTGAAAACTCTCGTTGCCTCTATTTATTTGCATTTGGAACAAATAAAGCACTCTTCTCTGTTTTATGCTTTATGTTATAAAACTCGGATTTCAACGGAAATTGTAGTCCTTAGTGTTAATAACAGTGTCGAAGCCCGCTTAAATCCTAGCCGTTGATCTAAGTTCCAACCAATGGTGTGAAATCTCGCCGACCGTTGGATCATCCCATATTGCATTGCAATGTTTGTTCACGAGGGAGCGAACCTCAGGCCTTGAAGAATTGCGATGTGCAATCACCGCAATATCGCATCACAGTAAAACATTAATGTGTAGTTGGACTGCAGGCCTTAAGAAGTTGCGAAGTGCGATTGCCGAAATATTGCATCATATAAAGCCTTTGTGTGTTATTGGACCCGGCCGTGGAACAGTGCGATATTCGATTGCGATACATCGCGTCGCAATAATTCAAAGGGGAAAGCACTGAGCCGAAAACCTTTGCGACTTGCGATTATGTGATACAATGTGGACCGTTGGATCAAAGGTAAGGTGATCTACGGTGTACCACCGAGCGGCTCTTTTAAATAAAGGAAAGATCTGTTGTCGGGCTTATATTAAGGAAATCAGAGTAGCGTAGTGAAGAGTTGGACTATGAAGGGGATAGCAAACGCGGGGCCAATTGTTGAGATTTCTCAAAACAATTGATTCCTGCGTCATTTGTGGTATCAAAGCACAGAGAGATTAAAGTTGATTGCAGTAAACACGCTGCCAAGGAGAGGAGTTGGCATTGGTCGAGGAAGGCCGGAAGCAAATGTAGTTCTGCTAGAGGAGATCCGAAGTCTGTGTACGAAGATGGAAACAATTGAGACTTCTCAGAGAAGAACAGTTGATGAAGGGGATGACAGTGCTAAAGAAGAATCTTCTGAAGAAGAAGAAGAGGAGGAAAATGAAACTACCTGAGTTGTTAAGATGCTGGCGAAACTAGGAGGAAAACCAAAGGTAGAAATTCCTACGTATGAAGGGAGTCTCAATGCAAAAGAGCTAATGGATTGGATCAGGTCATTAGAAAAATATTTTGACTCTGAAGAGGAAGTTGACGACAAGAAGAAGGTGAAATTTGCAGTTACCAGATTGAAGGGTCATGCAGCTATTTGGTGGGACGAGCTACAAACATCTAGAACAAGGAAAGGGAAGTCCAAGATCAAGCAATGGGACAAAATGGTAAGCAAGATGAAAGCCAAATTTATGCCTAAAGATCAGCATTTAAATCTTTTTAAATAGTTGCAGAATTTAAGGCAAAAGGGAATGCCTGTTAAAGAGTACACAAAAGAATTTTATAGATTAAGTATTAGAGTGGGACATGCAGAGGATGACATGGAGAAGGTAGCCAGATATATTAATGGCTTAAGATATGACATACAAGACGAGATCAGCTTGTTAAACCTGAAGGCTATTGAGGATGCCTATCAAACAAGTTTGAAGGCAGAGGAGAAGATGTTGAGAAAACAGAATCGGAGGAATAGAGGAAGAAGCTTAGTAAGAGGTAAAGGAACTGCCAAACCAAGGGGACAACAACATCAGCATGAAGTAGACAGTTCAAGTAGCAGACCACCACAAAGGAGATTTTAATAGAGGAAGATTTGCGTCCAGAGGAAGAGGTCGAGGAAGAGATATTCGGTGCTACACATGTGGAGAATGGGGACACGTATCGTGGGACTGTCCTCATTATAAACCATCAAGTCAAAGGAATGCGAATGTGGCTGAGGAAAAGCCAGAAACACCTCAACTTATGGAAAAGGAAGAACCCCCTGAAGTAGGAGAATCCCTGTTGCTAAGAAGGACATTGCTTAAGACAGAGAAAGAGATTGAAGAACCAGCGTAGAGGAAGAATTTATTTAGAACTACTTGTAAATCTAAAGGTAAGTGTTGTAAAGTAATAATTGACAGTGGAAGCACTGATAACCTTGTTTCTACAGAGATGGTGGACAAGCTCGGATTAGCAAAGACAGTGCACCCTACTCCTTACAAAGTGTTGTGGTTGCAGAAAGGACATCAGATTATTGTGACAGAACAATGCAAGGTTGAAATACAGATTGGCACATATAAGGATGTAATATTATGCGATGTAATGCCAATGGATGTATGCCATGTATTGCTGGGAAGACTGTGGCAGTTTGATCGGAAAGCTATTCATGACGGGAGGAAAAACACTTATACTCTGGAGAAAGATGGAAATAAACATACATTGTTGCCATTGAAGGATGACACTGACAAAGGAGCACCTGGAAATAGTGTTATGCTGATGAGCGGAAAGGAGTTGTTAGAAGAGGTTGGAAAAGGTGAAGAAATGCATTTTGCTGTCATAGGGAGATCGAAGGTAATTTTAACTTCCACAAACTTAGATGATTTACGTGAAGAAATCAAAACTCTGTTAAATGATTTCACTTATATTATTGTGGATGAGTTGCCAAATGCATTGCCATCGATCAGGAGTATTAGTCATCATATTGATCTAATACTAGGAGCAAGTTTGCCAAATAAAGCAGCGTACAGATTAACTCCTCAAGGGAATGCAGAAGTTGGAAGACAAGTGCAAGAACTGATGGATAAGGGACTAATCAGAGAAAGTCTTAGTCCATGTGTTGTACCAACAGTACTTAGTCCAAAGAAAGGAGGTGAATGGCGTATGTGCACAAATTTCAGAGCCATAAACAAGATCACAATTAGGTATAGATTTCCTTTGCCATGCATGGATGATTTAATGAATTGTTTGAGTGGATCAAAGTATTTTACTAAAATAGATCTGAAGAATGGATATCATCAGATAAGAATTCGAGAAGGAGGTGAATGGAAGACTGCATTTAAAACAAACAATGGGTTGTATGAGTGGTTAGTGATGCCTTTTGGACTCACTAATGCACCTAGTACGTTCATGAGATTGATGAACGAAGTCTTGAAGGAATATGTAGGCAAGTTTGTGATTGTTTATCTTGATGATATTCTAGTTTTTAGTAAAAGTAAGGAAGAACATTTAGAGCATCTTAAATTGGTTTTAAGAACTCTGCAGAAAGAGAAACTACTGATAAATCTGAAGAAATGTAGTTTCATGAAGGAAGAATTAATTTACTTGGGATTTGTAGTTTCTAAGGAGGGATTGAAAATGGATCCAGAGAAAGTCCAACCAATTTGGAACTGGCCTATTCCCAGAAACATATTTGAGGTAAGAAGCTTCCATGTTCTTGCAAGTTTTTACAGAAAGTTTATCAGAGATTTTAGTCAGATTTGTGCACCAATTCTTGAAACAATTAAGGAGACTAATCAGCCGTTCAAGTGGACAGAAGCAACAAACAGGAATTTTAAATTGCTGAAGAGGAAAATCACAGAGGAACCAATTTTAGCTTTGCCTGATTTTGAAAAAGTATTTCAAGTTGAAACAGATGCTAGCGGAGTTGCAGTTGGCGCAGTTCTGAGTCAGGAAAAAAGACCGATAGCGTACTTCAGTGAGAAATTGAATGAAGCAAATAAGAAGTATTCTTCTTACGATAAAGAGTTTGACACTATTGTACAAGCCTTGAAAAAATGGAGACATTATTTGCTGCCAACGGAATTCATATTGTATTCGGACAATCATGCATTACAGTTCATAAATAACCAGCTGAAATTGAACAAGAAACATGCCAAGTGGGTAGAATTTTTGCAAAGCTTTACTTTTGTGATAAAGCACACAAGTGGTAAGTTGAATAAATTCGTTGATGTGTTGAGAAAGGTAAGTTTTATTGTGCAAGAATTCCAAGTTGGTGTTGTAGGATTTGAAGAAATGATAGAAATGTATAAAGATGATGCAGATTTCAAAGATATCTATACAGTAGTTCAAAATCCAATAGTGCATAACAGAAGTCAATGGTTATATTATCTCATCCAAGGGGGCTTATTATTTAAAGGCAACAAGTTGTGTATTCCCAAATGCTCTATGAGGGAAAACATAATAAAGGAGAAACATAGTGGAGGATTATTTGGTCACTTTGGACAAGATAAAACCTTTGCTCAGTTGAATGCTTTTTATTATTGGCCAAAAATGCAAACTGATGTTAAGATATTTGTTGAGAAGTGCAGGATATGTCAACATGCTAAGGGGAGAAGTCAGAATACATGATTGTATCAGCCATTGCCAATACCAGGCCGACCGTGGGATGCAGTTAGCATGGATTTTGTTTTGTGATTACCTAAAACTCAAAGAGGGAATGATTCCATTTATGTTGTGGTAGATAGATTTTCCAAGATGACACATTTCATTACTTGTAAGAAGATTAGTGATGCAACACATATAGCTAATCTATTTTTTTCCAGAAATTGTAAGATTACATGGATTGCCTATAAGTATTGTGTCTGATAGAGATACAAAGTTTGTAGGACATTTTTGGAGAACTCTTTGGAAGAAACTAGGAGCTAACCTCAGTTTCAGTTCAACATACCACCCTCAAACAGATGGACAGACCGAAGTAGTAAATAGGAGGTTGGGAAACATATTGAGAAGTTTAGTGTATCAAAATCCTAAGCAGTGGGATTTAGCACTAGCTCAGGCTGAATTTGCTTATAATGAAACTCCAAACCGAAGAACTAGAATGAGTCCATTTCAGATTGTTTTTGGAATGAATCCAAGAGGTGTGTATGAGCTCAGAAATTTGGGTACACAGGAGACAAGAAGTGCAAAAGCTGAAGAGTTTTCAGAACAAATGCAAAGACTACAAGAAAATGTCAAAGGCAGATTGCAGGAAAGCAATGGTAAATACAAATAGAGAGTGGATATGAAAAGAAGAGCGAAAGAATTCCAAGTGGGAGATTTAGTGATGGTATATTTAAGAAAAGAAAGATTTCCTGCTAAGACTTACAATAAACTAAAGATGAAAAAGATAGCACCATGTAGAATTATAAGAAAGTTTTTAGCTAATGCATATGAAATTGAATTGCTAGAATGGGATTGGAATATCACCTATTTTCAATATTGCAGATTTGTATCCATACAAAGGGACAGAGACAGAGCTACAAGAGGAAACTATAGAAGATGAAGTTCAAACCTTGAACTGAGAAGAACAAATGCCAAAGGCCGTTAAGAAAGTTGTTGAAGCTGTTTTGGAGAAAAGAGTATGCAAAAGAACCAGAGGACAGACTTAATTTCAATATCTAGTCAAATGGAAAGGACAACCAGTGGAGGATGCTAGCTGGTTGACTACAGCAGAGTTGCAGAGGTATGGAGTAAGCTCTGAAAGTCTGAAGGATGATTCATTTCTTCCCCGGGAGTCTGATGCAGGAGCATCTGGACTTAGCCAACAATGTGAAAGTCTGTTCACATGTTGTGGCTAAACAAGTTGAATTTCATTGACTTGAGTGGTCAAAAGTTAGTTTTTACTGACAGGGTTGGATCTGTCAAGAAATGAGTTGTATTTCATTATTGTAATAAGTAGAAATTGTCTTATTTTAGATCCAAAGATAAGTTGTTAGCATAGGTGTGTGATAGAGTTGGAAAATAGAGATTGACTGTTAGAATGTTTAAAAATAGAGATTGAGTTGTTAGGCAGGATTGGATTGATAAAAAGAAGAAAAATGTAATGCAAAAGGATCGGGAGAGATGAGAGAGGATTGAGTGAAGCGAGAGTCAAGTAATAGAGCAAGGATTTCCATATTGAAACAGGGGTCTTTTTAATTGTTGTAATCGAGCCAAAAGGCCGAGACTCTATAAGTGTTATTGTATTGAATAAATGATTTAGTGTGCGTTAATGTGTCGTTTCCATTGAAAACTCTCGTTGCCTATGTCTATTTGCATTTGGAACAAATAAAGAACTCTTCTCTATTTTATGCTTTACATTATAAAACTCGGAGTTCAATGGAAATTGCAGTCCTTAGTGTTAATAACAGTGGTCGAAGCCCGCTTAAATCCCAGCCATTGATCTAAGTTCCAACCAATGGTGCGAAATCCCGCCGACCATTGGATCATCCCATATTGCATCGCAATGTTTGTTTACGAGGGGGCGGACCTCAGGGCTTGAAGAATTGCGATGTGCAATCACCGCAATATCGCATCACAGTAAAACATTAATGTGTAGTCGGACCGTAGGCCTTAAGAAGTTGTGAAGTGCGACCGCTGAAATATCGCATTGCATAAAGCCTTTGTGTATTATTGGACCCAGCCGTGGAACAGTTCGATATTCGATTGCGATACATTGCATTGCAATAATTCAAAGGGGAAAGCACTGAGCCGAAAACCTTTGCGACTTGCGATTATGTGATACAATGTGGACCGTTGGATCAAAGGTGAGGTGATCTATGGTGTACCACCAAGCGTCTTTGTTAAATAAAGGAAAGATTTGTTGTCGGGCTTATATTAAGGAAATCAGAGCAGCGTAGTGAAGAGTTGGACTATAAAGGAGATAGCAAACGTGGGGCTGATTGTTGAGATTTCTCAAAACAATTGATTCTTGCGTCAAAGAGGAAGAAGAAGGACCTGTCCAAGGTCAAGTGCTTCCACTGTGAGGAACTGGGTCATTATGCGAACCAGTGTTCGAGGAAGAAGAACAAGGGAGAGGCGTCTGACTCTAAGGCCGCGCCAACGAAGGTGGATAAGGAAGTCAAGGAGGATGACGATTGTGCCATGAGTGCTCGTGTACCTCTAGAGAAGAGGTGGGGAGACATCGAGCTGTAGTTAGGAGGACTACAGGTGATGAGGGGCAAGATCCTTGAGGTACCCAACCTCTTGGATTATACCTTTCTACGGGAGCCCCGAAAAGAGAGTACCAGGATTGGTGGATGTCGGTAGAGACGGATGCAAATGAAGCGACAGAGAGTGCTATAGTGCAGGAGTCCCCGGGTAGTGCGAGGCTAGTAGGCTGCAACAGTGCGAGAGGCATGGAGAGTGTTGCACCAGTGCAGGATGGCACAGAGAGGTGTGCAACAGTGCGAGATGCAGGGAGTTGTTGCAGCAACACAGAGGTCAGTAGAGGGAGCACTTATTAGCAGTAGAGGGAGCTTCAGCATCAGGAGTGTTTCTAGCCTGACAGGGATGTCAGAAGTTGGATGGATAAGTTACTTACTTCTTAGTAACTGAGTTGCAGTGCAGTAGCAGTATGTAGTAGCATGATGTAGCATGATGAGAGGGGGTTGTAGTGCAGATGCAGTGCTGGGAGGATGGACCAGCAACAACATGGATGCAGAGGGAGATTCTGTATGGATGCAGCATTGGCAGTGGCAGGGCGATGGGTAGTAGTACAGGATGTAGCAATACAGAGGAAGTTGGGCGGGAGGCCTAGCATCAGCACAGGTAATGGTGTCGGATAATCAGAGTGATGCTCAGTGAGGAGTATTACTAGAGCACAATCCTCGCTAAGAGGGAGTGTTGATTTGGGGTAGCATCGGATGTGCTCTAGCCATTATAATTGGTGGAGAGGCTAAGCACATGAGATCTCCAAGACCTAGAAATGGTTTGGGCAGATTTTAACCAGTTTGGGAGATATTAAAATAATTCATATTTTTAATGGAGTTTCTAAGTCTAAACTTAGGAAAAATAAAATATTAATGGGTATTAATATAAAACTGGGTTAGAAGGTTCCAAAAGTCATGGATCAAGCCAAACCTAATCTTAGTCGTTGATTAGAGATTTAATCTCGGCCGTTGAAGGACCAACAGAAAAAGTATAAGATGAAGCTTGAGGGTCAGTTGGAGAATACACCAAAGTGATCAGTTATTTGATTTGCTAGAGTGGGGTTGCTAAGCAAAGTCAAATCAGTGATCAACAACAAGGGGCAGTGAGTACTAGACAAAGAGGCAAAGATAGTGCCAAGAGACCAGCGCAGAGGCAGAGAGCAAGAAGCAGCAGCCAGAGCAGGCCACACAAAGCCCAACAGAGACAGCGCAGAAGCCAGAGGGACTGCATCATCCACGCAAAGAGCAGCTAGAGTGACACAGAGGGTCCCAGAGGCTGTGCAGTGCCTCAAAGGGCTGATGCAAAGGGGTTTGGGGCTGACGCAGAGGCCAAAAGGGCTAGCGCAGTGCTTTAGAGTTGCTGGAGAGGGTTTCGTGGGATATGTTTTCTGAATCCCTGTTTCCGAATAGAGAGGTTTTCTTGCCAGTTATTTTTCTCTGTCAGGTGAGCCAGTTTGGCACCCAGTTGTACTGAAGGAAATACTGCATAATAATAAACCCTCAGAATAGTTGCACCGGTTTCCTGCATTGGGTTTTTTTGGGGGCTTTTGTCAAAAAATAGCGGTGTCACTTGTGTGTTTGTTTTCTTTCAGCTGATGATCTGTAGATGTTGAGAATGTATTGTGTCTATTTCGTTATTTATATGTTTTAAATAACTTGTTTGAATTTAACAAGTAGAAGAAATAAACCAGAAGAATACAGATTAAATTTCTAAAGGATAGACTTAGGAAATTTCAACACATCTATGACAAGGAGATGTTGGCCATCATGCATGCGTTGGCCAAGTTCAGGCAGTGTTTGGTGGGGAACATGTTCAAGGTCAGGACAGACCACAACAGCTTCGGGTTTTTTTTGGAGCAGAAACAACGACAGGAGAGGCAGCGAAAGTGGGTGAGAAAACTACATGCATATGACTTTGATATTGAATATGTCAAAGGGAAGCACAACGTAATTGTTGATGCGTTGTCTAGGAGACCAGCCACCTTATCCTTGATGAACATTGCCCCGGACTGGAGGGTGTAGTTACTCGTTGAGTACTCCAAGGACAAGTTTGCATGTGAGATCCTTGACGGGTTCGTGATGGATGATCAGTATTGGGTGATGAACGAGGTGGTCTACTATAGAGACCAGATTTACTTGGTACCCAACTCCCCACTAAGGGAGAAGATTCTATAGGCTGCCCATGATTCACCACTAGCAGGGCACCAGGGGTTTACGCAGACATATTGGACCATTAGGGAGTGCTTTGCATGGAAGGGCCTCAAGGAGGACGTTCTGAGGCATATATGAGAGTGTGACACATGCCAGCGGAACAAGGGAGAGCAGAGACACCTTGCTAGTCTACTACAATCGCTTCCCATTCTGGAGGGAAAATGGGAAAGCATATCGATAGATTTCATCACCGAGCTGCCCACAATACAGGGCAAGGACTGCATATATGTGGTGGTGGATTGCTTGACGAAGTATGCTCATTTCTTTGCCATTCTAGCCTGGTACTCGGCACAGGTGGCTGAATTGTTTCTTAGGGAGGTGTTTCGGCTACATGGTCTCCCCAAGACCATTGTCAGTGACTGAGACAACAAGTTCATGGGTGGGTTTTGGAAGGAGTTATTCAGATTGGTGGCTACGGAACTCACCCCGAGTACCAGTTACCGCCCACAGACGACTGGCCAAACGAAGATAGTTAACAAGTGGCTGGAGGGCTACTTGCATAATTATGTGACAGGGCAGTAAAAGGCATGGATACGATGGTTGCATTTGGGGGAATACTACTACAACACTACGCATCACATGTGTATAGGTATGTCACCATTTTGAGCCCTATATAGTTATGATGCCTTGTCTTTTGTTGACGTTATGTTTGGAGATAGTAGGGCCCCAAGGGCCAAGGACTGCAGGAGAGCAAAGACACCTTGAGGGATCTAAAAGACAATCTACAAATGGCCCAGAATCAACAGAAGCTTTATGTAGACAGTGGAGTTGAGAGGCAGTTCAAAGTTGGAGACTTGGTCTTTTTGAGGCTCCAACCATACTAACAGTCTACGCTCAAGCAAAAGGGGATTGAAAAACTCAAACCTTGCTTCTATGGGCCTTATCTTGTTGCTCGGAAGGTGGGGGAGATAGCATATGAGTTGGAGCTACCATTGGGGAGCCGGGGGCACAACGTTTTTCATGTGTCTTGCCTCAAGAAGGCACTAGGGCGGCAGGTCACTGCTACTATAGAGTTACCCCATATGGACGATGAAGGCCATTTGGTACTGGAACCAGAGGCCATTTTGGATTCCAGAGAGAGGCACCTGCGTAACAAGGTCATTAGGGAATTTTTGATTCGATGGAGGAATCTACCTGATGAGGATGCCACCTAGGAGGGGGAACAGATACTACAACATCCTTCTTTGCAGTTGCTTGAGGACAAGCAACGTTTTGGCGGGGAGGACTGTGATATTCCTGCTTAGTGTTTCACTAAGGGAATATCGAAATTTTGATCAATTTTGGCACTCACATTATCTCACTTAGGAAATAGGGGGCCTAGGGGACCCATATGTGATTTTTGGCCTAAGAGGCACTCCAACTATAGGCTTAACGAAAAATTGTAGCTTTGGTGGGATGTGGGGGCCACCACGAAGGCATTCCACAAGGAGAATACGCTTTCATTGGCTCGAAGAAGGTGGGTGGAAGTCGATGTGGGCCCACATGGGCAGCCTTGGAGGCAATTCGATAAAAGAGGGTGGAGCTCTCATTTTTGGTTATCATTAATCATTATCAAATTTGACTTTGACAAGAGCACGCTTGAGCAGTGAGCCAAGTCTGCATGTGTTTTTCAGCACACCGGGTGTTTCAGAGTGGAAATCCAAGCCCTTGCTTCGATGGGCTTCAAGTGCCCGCCCAAGGAGGGAGTTCTTCAGCATAATCCACACTAGGAATAGGAGGTTGATTTACAACAGCAGTGAGAGCCACAACAATGCAGGGACTGCACAACCATTGATAAAGGCATTTCGGGAGTGTGGGGAGATAAGGGAATTTGAGGTGGAGAATTGGTGGGAAGGCTTGGGAAGCCTTCTAACAGGGTTTGCAGGTATTTTGGAGGAATTTCAGTAGCACATCATTCAGGAGGCCAAATTTCCCAGCTGGAGAGCTAGTCAAGCTCAAGGGGGTCGAAATTCCGGGGTCAAGCATTGGCCAAACCCTTCGTCGGTTATTCGGGGTTTCTTGAGTAGGGGCCAGGATTGAACTCCTGGAATTTTCTGAGCAGTAGAGAGGGCTCTAATAGCTCTTCATTTCAGGCAACAACACCATTTTCTAGGTTTTACAACGCAGCAGTTGGACCGAATTCACAGGGCTTGGAGGGGGGTGATTCAGGGACCGTTGAGGGCTTTGCTAGCTTGCTAAAAGCAAGCCTAGGTGCACACATTCCAACACCTTGATTGTACACCTTTCCCATTTAATAAAATGAGTAGACAACGTTGTTGTGGAAGCATTTTCGTGCTCTGATTGTCTGTTTCGATTTTTGTGATGTGTTGTCTATTTTGCTTTGATTATTTACTATTAGTTTTCCCTTAGGGATATGAAAACGAGCTACAACTATGAAATTCAGAAAAACACACTCATAAACATTAGACACAAGAAGTAGGAGCAAAAATTTTGAGCCATTGTATTAATCTTGATGAATCTAAGTAAAATAGTGAGAATAGAGGAACCTGGGCTTGCTACTGCAAGCTTGTAGCAAAACCCATGTTACAAGATGGCTCAAATGTTGATAAAACGCTCCCCCAAGAATTGCGCCTTGCTACTTACTGATTGAAAGAACTGGTGTTACAAACCTCTAGAGTGCTCACAAAATTTTGAGAAATTAGTTGGCGCCTTTTCTCAACAAGCCCAACAAAGCCTAGAAAGGGTTTGGGTCCAATCCAAATCCCCAGAAACCCACAAAATGTGCGATATCCTTGATTGCCTAGTAATACACACCCCTTGGAGCTCAACTCCTTCATTGCCTGCACAAACCTTGCCAAAGAACCTTTGTGCAACTCCTGAAGACAAAATCTCGGGCTGTATGATTGCCCAAAATCCAGCCTTGCAAACCTCCTCAAACTTCAGAAAAAATCCTAGAAGAAACCTCCTCGAAATTTTAGAATCTGATATGCAATGAGACTGGCTCCACAAATGGTACGAATTTCTCCATCTATGCCCAGGCCACATGCAAAACAAGTGGGATGCTCCTGTGATAAGCTTCAAAACAACTCCAAATCGCAGCAATATCTCCCCTACGGTGACACTCAATATTCACCGAAGTAAGAGTGGAAATTCTCACTTGAAAATTCCCTTGTGCTAAGCAGCACAAGTTAACTTGGCTGAGCAACTCAAGCAAACACTAGTTTAGTTTCAAATTGACAAAAGACCCCAAAATGAGGCTGCTCTCTCTTATTTATCTTGTTTCCCTTCTCTCTGCCTGTGGGCCCTCCATTCGACCTCCCTTCTTGTCTCTGTCCTTCCCCATCGAATTCCATCAAGGAGTTTGAATTCCCTCCTTGAGGTGGCCCCCACAGTACACTATCTAATTAATTTCTCCCTTTTCCTAATGTTTGGAGCCTCCTTCCTTTCCAAAATTTAATTGATGTCTCCTTATTCCCTTTCTCCTAAGTTTTATGCCAAAAATTTCCCCCCATTGCCAAAATTGCAATTTTTTTAATATTCAATTAGCAAAATTGATTGGTGGGGATATTACTTTCCTCCCCTACCAAATGTTGCTTGTCCTCAAGAAACTGTAATTCTAGATGTTTTGGTATGTGCTCTCCTTCCCATGTGGCATCCTCTACTGGGAGCTCCTTCCATGTAACAATAAACTCCCTAATGACTCTGTTCCAGAGTTTCTTCTCTCTTACTTCCAAGATGGCCTCTAGAATCAAGAGCAAGTGCCCCTCATATTCTGTAGGCGAAAACTCCATGGAAGCTATGACTTATTGTCCCAAAGCCTTTTTCAGGGAAGAGACATGGAATACGTTGTGCACCTTGCTACCGGGTGGCAAATCCCATTCATACACTACCTCCCCAACTTGTTTGGTCACCTTGTAAGGTACGTAAGAACGTGGCTTGAGCTTTTCAATACCCTTCTGCTTCAATGTAGACTGTTTGTATGGTTGGAGTCTAAAAAAAACTAGGTCCCCAACCTCAAAGTGTCTCTCATCTTTGCCTTCTGCGTACAACTTCTACAGGTTGTGTTGTCTGTAAGTTATCCTTAAGGGCTCTAAGGATGTCTCGACTCTCCTTTATCCAATCCTTGGCCCCTGGGGCCTTACTATCTCCAAAAATCATGTCAACAAAAGTCAATGTATCATAACCATAAAAGCACGGAAGGGTGACATACCTATGGACATGCGGTAGGTTGTGTTATGCCAATACTCCTCGAGGTGCAACCACTTCACCCACACACGTTGCTACCCTGTCACGTAATTGCATAAGTAGCCCTCCAACCACTTATTCACAATCTCTATCTGGTTGTTCGTCTGCAGATGATAGCTAGTGTTGGGTGTGAGCTTGGTGCCCACAAGATGAAACAACTCTTGGCAAAAGCCTCCCATAAACCTGTTGTCTCGGTCACTAGGAATGATCTTAGGAAGGTTGTGTAGTTTGAATACCTCTCAAAAGAACAACTCGGCCACTTGTGAAGCTGAATATTGAGTTGGGATGGCGAAAAAGTGGGCGAATTTTGTCAACCTGTCAACCACCACATAGATGCAATCTCACCCCTGTATTGCTGGAAGGCTCGTGATGAAGTCCATTGAGATGCTTTCCCATTACCTCTCAATAATGGGGAGAGGCTGCAATAGACTTGTCAGATGAGTCAACTCCTCCTTGTTCGTATGGCAGACCCCACACTCCTATACATGTCTTAAGATGTCTCCCTCGAGAGCCCTCCATGTAAATCACTCTCTGACTGTCTCGTAAATTTTGAGAATCCCTAGATGTCTTGCTATGGGTGAGTCATGTGCTACATGTATAATCTTCTCCCTGAGCTGGGATCCCGACATCAATTAGATCCTGTTTTTGTAGTAGATCACATCGTACATCACCCTGTATCTGTCGTCTCCAAACATGCCATCTAGGATCTCACAAGCCCTATCGATCCTTGGAGTACTCTACCAATCACTATGTCCTCCAGTCTTGGGTGATATACATGAGAGAGAGAGTTGCAGGCCTCTTGAAAAGTGCATTTTCTACGTTGTTATGCTTGGGCTTGAAATATTCTATCTCAAAATCATAAGCTTGAATTTCGCTGACTTACTTCTGTTGTTGCTCCTGAAGTTCCTTTTGCTCCAAAAAGAATCTAAGGTCGTTGTGGTCAGTCTTCACCTTAAATCTTTTGCCCACCAAGTACTATCAGAATTTGGCCTCTGCATGCATTATGGCCAGCATCTCCTTGTCATAGATGGAATACAGTCTCTCGTAGTCTAGGATCTTCCAACTCCCATGCACTATGGGGTGGCCTCCCTGCATCAACACTGCCCCGATGGCCTCACCAGATGCATCGCACTCCAGAACAAAAGGTTGTGAAAAGTCCAAAAGTGCCAGAACTAGACACATGCTCATCACCACCTTGAGCCGGTCAAAGGCCTCATGCATTGTCTATGTCCACTCGAAAGCTCCCTTCTTCGTGAGGTTTGTCAAGGGTGTTGCTAGCTGAGAAAATCCCCTCATGAAGTGTCGGTTATAGGTACATATACCCAACAATCCTCTCAACTCTGTCATGCTCCTAGGCGTGGGAAAATCAAGAATAGCTCAGATCTTCTCCTAGTGGACTCTGACTCCATCCTCGCAAATCACGTGCTCCAGATACAACATCTTTGTCAATCCAAACTCACACTTGGACGCCTTGGCATAGAACTGTTGTTCCTCCAAGATGCACAAGACCTCTTCCAGATGCTGCAAGTGTTCCTCCCAGGTCCTGCTGTAAATGAGTATGTCGTTGAAGAATACCAACACAAACCTACGCAACTACTTGCAGAACACATGGTTCATGCAAGACTGGAAGGTGGCAGGTGCGTTGGTGAGCCCGAAGGGCATCACCGTGAACTCAAAGTGCCCATAATGGCACTAGAACGCAATCTTCGGGACATGTTGCTCCCTGACCCGAATTTGGTGGTATCCCGAGCGCAAATCTATCTTAGAGAAGTAGTTAACTCCTCTAAGCTCATCCATTAGCTCATCGATGCACGAAATTAGGTACCTATTCTTCAAGTCTTTTTGTTGAGGGCCCTGTAGTTAATGCACATGCGGAGTCCCTTGTCTTTCTTCTTCACCAACATCACTGAAGAAGAAAAAGGACTCGGACTCTGTTTGATGTGGCCCAAGGCCAACAACTCCTATATGGCTCGCTCAATCTCATCCCTGTACGCCTTCGGTTGCCTGTATGGGGTAGTAATAAATTCATGTACACCCTCCTCTAACGCAATGGTGTGCTCAAACCCCTGGTCTGGTGTACGGCCAGGGGGAATCTCTCCAAACATAGTTGAATGCCTCTATAGCACGACAAGAATGTCTGGGTGCGGTTCCCGTGATCTCAATCCTATCTCCGACACCCTCAACTCCATTTCCCACGCTATGTGCCCCTTGTGTAGGTCTGCCTCCATCTTGTTAGTCATTACAAACTAAGGTGGGTAAGAATGCATGCCTCTCAACACCACCTTCTTCCTGTCTGAACCTATAAATTCCATCTCCAATGTCTTGTAATCTATGGTGACCCTCCTAAGGGAATACAACCACTGAATGCCCAACACCACATTGGTGTTTGGCACATCCACCACAAAGAAAGGATCAGTCATTGAGTAGTTCCCATTGTTAGCGTCATCTTGGGAACATAGCGGGTACATAGCATGGTCCGGTCCCTACGCATCTAAATGGAGAACCCCTCAAAAGTGCATGTGTGCAACCCACGCCTCTCCACGAACTGTTCATCAATGAAGTTATGGGTGGCCCCAGTGTCTACTAGCGTAGTCACACACTGCCCTTGAACTGTTCCTCTGACCCAAAATGTCAAGTACTTCAGAACTTCCTTCAAAGAGGCTATAACACCTCCCTTGATCCCCTGGAAAGATGGCTCTGCCTCCTCATCATGGTGCTCCTCCTCTCCTCCTACCTACCCCTGATCATCATCATTAGGCTCACTGTCTGAGAACACCTCTATATAGTGGGCCTTGCCCTTGGTACACTTATGTCCTAGTGTCCACGGCTCCTGGCATGTGAAGCATAGCTTCCTCCTCCGAAGGTCTCTCCTGGTCTCATCATACAACTGTCCATGCCCAGTCAACTCCTTTAGAGGTGGTCAAATGTCCTTACCTTTTTGGGGAAAGTTGGGTCGAGTTGGTGTTGGGGCTTTGGTCTTCCGAACCACATCAATCATGTCTTGAGTCTGGCCAATGGAATCCTCCATTCAACCTCCCTCCTTGTCTCTTTCCTTTCCCATCGAGTTCTCTTAAGTAGTTTGAATACCCTCCTTGAGGTGGCCCCCACAATCCACTATCTAATTAATTTCTCCCTTTTCCTACTATTTGGAGCCTCCTTCCTTTACAAAAATTACTTGATATCTCCTTATCCCCTTTCTCCTAAGTTTTATGCCAAAATTTTCCCCCATTGCCAAAATTGCAAAATTTTTAATATTCACTTAGCAAAATTAATTGGTGGGGATATTACAACTTTTAAGGGAAAAGATCAGCTTTAATACAAAGCTCTAATCAACAAATGAGGGCATTTCACTTTCCTTAGAGAGGCCAAATTTGTACAACACAAGATCTAGGGCTTGATTAGTGGGTTGAGAGTTGGTATGGCCAAAGGTCAAGGTATAGAGAGGATTTTTCACAATGTATTTCAGCAAGGATATGGCACATGAAACCTTCAATAAGCCCCCAAGTTCAATAACCATTTGTTGATTTGGGGTAGCATCGGATGTGCTCTAGCCATGAAAATTGGTGGAGAGGCTAAAGCACATGAGATCTCCAAGACCCATAAATGGTTTGCGGAAATTCTACCCGATGAAGGAGATATTAAAATAATTACTATTTTCAATGGGTTTCTAAGTCTAAACTTAGGAAAATAAATATATTAATTGTTATTAATATAAAACTGGTGTAGAAGGTTCTAAATGACATGGATCAAGCCAAATCTAATCTTAGCCATTGATTAGAGATGTAATCTCGGCCATTGAAGACTCAACAGAAAAAGAATAAGAGGAGGCTTGAGGGTCAATTGGAGATACACCAGAGTGATCAATTAGTTTGATTTTCTAGAGCGGGGTTTGCTAAGAGAAATCGAACCAATGATCAGGATTGCAGCGAGGGGTAGTGAGTGCAAGACAAAGAGGCAGAGATAGTGCCGGAATACCAGCGCAGAGGCAGAGAGGCAGATGCAGAGCCAGAGGGAGCCACGTAGAGGCCAACAGTGACTGTGCAGAGGCTAGAAGGGTCTGCGTGACTGACGCAGAGGCTTCAGAGGTGATTCAATGGGCCAAAGAGGTTGCGCAAAGCCTCAAACGGCAGGTGTAGAGGGTTTCAGGCTGACGCAATGGCCAGGAGGGCTGACGCAGTGCCTCAGAGAGGCACTAGAAAGGGTTTCGTGGAACAAACTTTCAGAATATCTACTTCTGAAGAGAGGTATTACTGCCAGATTATTTTCTCTGTCGGGTGAGCCAGTTTGGCACCCAGTTTAGTCAAGAAAAGCTTCTTAATAATAAAACCCTCATAACTGCTGCACTGGTTTTCCCAAGTTGGGTTTTTGCGGGGACGATTGTCCAAAAGTAACAGTGTCCCTTTTGTGTTTGTCTATATCTTTCAGCTGTTGATCTGTAGATGGTTGAGACTATATCATGTTTATTTCAGTATTTATATGGTTAAATAACTTGTTAGTAATTAAACGAGTAGGCAAAATAAACTAGAGAATACAAAAAAATTTCTAGTGGGTAACATTTAGAAATTTCAACATGGTATCAGAGCGTTGCAGATCACAAGAGAGCTGAAGGCACGAGAAGAATCAGAGAATTTGTAGCAAAAACAACTGTTTCGAGTGACATAAGCTATTCCTAAGCAGAAGGTAGCAGAGAAGGGTTGATGCAGAGGGTCTACGTCATCAGTTCGAGCCAGAGAAGGGGCCAGCGTAGAAGTAGTGAGAGACAGAAGAGGCTCACGAAGAGCCATATCATCCTGCTTAGCCAAGTAGGAGTGACGTAGTTGGCTAGTGGAGCGATTCAACCACTGCTGGGATTGCGCAGAGCCTAGAGGCTCAATTCTTCAGTTGCTGGGGCATAGGAAGTTGTGGGAAGATTGTGGAGTGTGAGCTGGTGGGGTGTTGTTGCTGTTGAGGTAGAACAGTACTTAACGGGACAAAACCAAGGTAGAAGGGAGTCGCTACCTAGGTGGATTTCTAGCCAAGAAATCCATATCAGTGTTGTAGGAGCATAAGAGATTCGAGAGGTGCAATTCGATTGTTGGAAGGAGAACTTCCAGGAGGGAAGTAAAGACTCAGAGGGAGTCGAAGAGAGAACTTCCAGGGGGAAGTAGAGACTCAGAGGAGTCGAAAAGAAGCGCAGAGAGATGGCCATGAATGGACTGAGGGATCAAGACAGGCTAGATGGGGTGTCCAACTTTGTCATCTGGAAGGCCAGGATCTTGTCTGTTCTAGATAGACATTGCATCAAGGCCTTCGCCTTGAGAACCGTGGTTATCCCAGTCGACCCAGCGGATAATGAAAGGTATGAGGATGCGATGGCCAAGGCGAAATGCATAATCCTTGATGGGGTCAAGGATCATGTAGTGCAACATATTGTCAAGAAGAATACGACAAAGGAAATGTGGGACACCTTGATGACATTGTATCAGGGCACTTCCATGTAGAGGAAGACGTTACTAGAGAATTAGCTGCGATCGTACCAGATGCAGAAGGGGGAGTAGATAGATCACTTCCTCAACAGGTTGTAGGAGATTCGGGACCAACTGACTTCCATAGGGGCCACGTCAGATCAAGAATTAATGGTGAGGACCGCCCTAAACGCAGTCTCTGACGAGTGGGAGACATTCTTCTAGAGCATTCTAGGTAGAGCGAATCTTCCAGATTGGGAAGAACTGTGGGCAACTCTTTGCCAAGAAGAGTTCAGACCACTGACCAAGGCAGGAAGTAGTGGCAAAGGAGCCTGGGTCAAGAAAGAGGAGGAAGAGGATCCAACTTTGGCATCTGCGGGGCAGTAGGGGAAGAGGAAGAAAAAGGACATCTCCAAGATGAAGTGCTTCAACTGTGGGGAGTTGGGCCATTATGCAACCCAGTGTCCTAGGTAGAAGAATAAGGGAGAGGCGTCTGACTCCAAGGCAGCACTAGTGAAGGCGGAGAAGGAGGTAGAGGATGATGACGATTGTGCCATGAGTGCTCATGTACTTCTAGAGAGGAGGGGGGTTGACATCGAGCTGTAGCCAAGAGGACTACAAGAGATGAGGGGTAGGATCCTTGAGGTACTCAAACTCATGGATCATATCTGGCTATGAGAGCCCCGAAGTGACTGTAGTAGGATGGCGGATGTTGGTAGAAGCGGATGCAGATGGAGCGACAGAGAGTGCTAGAGTGCAGTAGTCCCTGGCAACACAGAGAGGGTTGCAACAATGAAAGAGGCACAAAGGAGGTTGCAGCAGTGCAGGAAGGCACATAGGTGTTTGTAGCAGTGCGAGAGGCACATAGGTGTTGCAGCAGCACAGAGGCAGCAGAGGGAGCACAGGATAGCGACAAAGAGAGCTTCAACATCAGGAGAGTTTCTAGCCTGACAAGGATGCCAGTAGTTGGGTAGATTAGTTATCATCGTCTCAGTAACTGAGTTGCAGTGCAGCAGTAGCAGTGGTAGTGCTATGGGCAGCATGATGCAGCATGATGAGAGAGCGCTGCAGTGCAGATACAGTGTTGGGAGGAAGGACCAACAACAGCATGGATGCAGAGGAGTTGATGTACAAATGTAGCAGTGGTAGTGGTAGAGCCATGGGCAACAATACAAGGTGCAGTTGTGTAGAGGATGTTGGGCAGCAAGGCCAAACATCAACACAGGTACTGGTGTCGAATGATCAAGGTGATGCTCAGTGGTGGAGTATTATTAGAGCACATTCCTCACTAAGAGGGAGTGTTGATTTGGGGTAGCATCGGATGTGCTCTAGCCATGAAAATTGGTGAAGAGGCTAAAGCACATGAGATCTCCAAGACCTAGAAATGGTTTGGGGAAATTCTACCCGGTGAAGGAGATATTAAAATAATTAATATTTTTAAGGGTTCCTAAGTCTAAACTTAGGAAAATAAAAATATTAATGGGTATTAATACAAAACCAGGTTAGAAGGTTCTAAATGACATGGATCAAGCCAAATCTAATCTTAGATGTTGATTAGAGATGTAATCTTAGCCGTTGAAGACTCAACAAAAAAAGTATAAGAGGAGGCTTGAGGGTCAGTTGGAGATACACCAGAGTGATCAGTTAGTTTGATTTTCTAGAGCGGTGTTTGTTAAGAGAAATCGAACCAGTGATCAGGATTGCAGCGAGGGGCAATGAGTGCAAGGCAGAGAGGCGCAGAGATAGTACCAGAAGACCAGTGCAGAGGTAGAGAGGTAGACGCAGAGCCAGAGGGAGCCACGCAGAGGCCAGAAGGGCCTGCGTGACTGACGCAGAGACTTCAGAGATGACGCAGTGGGCCAGAAGGGCTTGCGTGACTGACGCAGAGGATTCAGAGGTGACGAAGTGTGCCAGAGAGGCTGCACAAAGCCCCAGAGGGTTGACTTAGAGGGTTTCAGGATGACACAGAGGCCAGGAGGTTGACGTAGTGCCTTAGAGAGGTGCTGGAGAGGGTTTCGTGGAGCAGACTTTCAGAATATCTACTTCCGAAGAGAGGTATTACTGCCAGATTATTTTCTTTGTCGGGTGAGCCAGTTTGGCACCCATTGAACTCAAGAAAAGCTGCTTAATAATAAAACCTCAGGACTGTTGCACCGGTTTCCCAAGTTGGGTTTTTTCGAGGACGATTGTCTAAAAATAACGGTGTCCCTTCTGTGTTCGTCTATTTCTTTCAGATGTTGATTTGTAGATGGTTGAGACTGTATTGTGTTTATTTCAGTATTTATATGGTTAAATAACTTGTTAGTAATTAAACAAGTAGGCAAAATAAACTAGAGAATACAAAAAAATTTCTAACGGGTAACACTTAGAAATTTCAACACCATTAATCTAAGGCAACTTCTCCAACGACATGACAATAGCTCCAGGACGAAATTTTCTCCATAGATCATATCTCTCCAATAGGAAAAGAGGCCAAAATTCTCAAGTAGAGAGGCCGAATTTAGAAGTGATGATGACGACAAATGAAAAGATTCTCTCCTCTTTTTATTCAAGTAGGACAAGTCTAATTTTAGTCTTAAATCCCCTAAAGACAAGTAAAATCACAATAGGACCTTGGGTTACAAGCCAGTCGAACTAGCTTAGATATAAACTCAAGTTAAAATCCCACACATGTGCGCTGTGAGGCCTAAAAGGTTGACATCATCCATTACGTAAGCTCCATGTGGCATGCGTTAAGGCTCTAGAGTGCCATGAGTGGTGTAGAAGCCTCGAAAAATCATGATGTGGGGGTTGTCCCTCAAATATCTGTTAATATCCCTCTGTGGACCCCCAAAATTCAATTTGAGGCACCAAAGGTGGTCTCTTGGGTCTCCAACTGCTCAAAATGTCCATCTTTGCTCCAATGTTGAGGGTTTTCTAGGTGGTACTAGCCCTCCCATGTCTCAAAAGGTGAGATCATCCTCATGTGGTATGGATCAACTACCATATCTCAGAGAGTGATAAGGTCAGCTTGGGGGCATGTTGTTCTAGGTGCATCATCTTGGAGAATCATAAAATGTAGTGCAAAGTGGAAAAACCTCCTGGGTGTAGAAGTGTTCAGGGGTGGTTGTGATGTGCCGCCACTCCTTGGAGACCCAAGGCTCTCAACGCTTCACCTCTGGGTGCCTATATACTTCTTAAATGTCTTGGGTACCTATGGGTAAGGTGCCCAAAGCCTAGGCTACAGAACCACTTGATAATTACAACATAAAGTTTAGTGAAGACAACCAGTCATCAGGTACAATAGGAATTTTTACATCTAAGTGAACCAAGATTGAATGCAAAGGGCTATTTAACACTTCAAATGAGACTTCCTTTCCAAAATTAGGGCCTTGAACTCGCAATGGTGTTTCCTCCTTAGGTAGGAGTGGCCAAAGGAAAACCCTATTAGGTGTTTTCAACCCCCAAGGGGAAGTAACATTTCGTCAGTCCACCCTTCAATCAATGGGTGTTAATGAATAATGATGGTACAGAAGGGAGAAGACTTCATGGTCAAGTGCCATGGTCAAAGGGACCAACATGATGGGAATCCATAATGCAGTTTATTTGTCTTCTATAAATTGCTTTACGACAAATAATGATTAAATCACTATTGCAATTTTTGCAAATAAAAAAGTTGTGGAATATAAAAACTGGAACTAAGAAATATGCACACACAAAAATATGACATCGTTATTTTTGGACAATTGTCCTTAGAAAGACCTTGAAGGGAAAAACAGTGCAGCAGATGAGGGTTTTATTATTATCTTAAGAAAATAGAGAATTGCAACTAGTTGCCTTTCTAGCAAAGCTCTGGCAGTTTGATCTCATTGGAAAATATCTGGGAAAACCCTTTTTCACTCCAACAAATTGATCTGGCTTCTTTGGGCTACTTGGACTCCTTCCCGACACTCGAACATCTGGCTGGAAATGCACACTGCAGCCTCTGATAAATTCACACAACCCTGGGAACCCTTCCCTACAAGTTGATCTACCTCCCTCAACCTCTTGGAGCAATTCGCTCTTCCTTTTGGCACTTGTTCTGATAATTGGAAACAAAATTTGCTGAAATTTCTAAGTCTATCCGTTAGAAATTTAATCTGTATTCTTTTGGTTTATTTCTTCTACTTGTTGAATTCGAACAAGTTATTTAAAACACATAAATAACGAAATAAACGCAATACATTCTCAACATCTACAAATCATTAGTTGAAAGAAAACAAACACACAAGTGACACCGTTATTTTTGGACAAATGTCCCCGGAAAAAACCCAATGCGGGAAAACCGGTGCAGCTATTCTGAGGGTTTATTATTATGCAGTATTTCCTTGAGTACAACTAGGTGCCAAACTAGCTCACCCGACAGAGAAAAAATAACTGGCGACAACACCTCTTTATTCGGAAACAGGTATTCAGAAAACCTGTCCCACAAAACCCTCTCCAGTGACTCTAAAGCTCTGCGCTGGCCCTTCTAGCCTCTGCATGAGCCCCAAACCCCACCTTTTTTTTGACACTTTTATTTTTGGACAAAAGTCTCCAGAAAAACCCAATGCGGGAAAACTGGTGCAGTGATTCTGAGGGTTTATTATTATGCAGTATTTCCTTGAGTACAATTGGGTGCCAAACTGGCCCACCCGACAGAGAAAAAATAACTGGCAGCAATACCTCTCTATTGGGAAACAGGTATTCAGAAAACCTGTCCCACAAAACCCTCTCCAACGACTCTGAAGCTCTGCGTCAGCCCCAAACCCCTCCACGTCAGCCCTCTGAGGCGCTGCACAGCCTCTGGGACCCTCTACGTCACTCCAATTGCTCTTTGCGTGGATGACGTAGTCCCTTTGGCCTTTGCGCTGTCTCTGTTGGGCTCTGCGTGGCCTACTTTGGCTGTTGCTTTTCGCTTTCTGCCTCTGCGCTGGTCTCTTGGCACTGTCTCTGCCTCTCTGTCTAGTACTCACTGCCCCTCGCTGCTAATCACTGATTTGACTTTGCTTAGCAACCCCACTCTAGCAAATCGAATGATTGATCACTTTGGTGTGTTCTCTAACTGACCCTCAAGCCTCTTCTTATACTTTTCTTGTTGGTTCTTCAATGACTGAGATTACATCTCTCTAATCAACGACTAAGATTAGATTTGGCTTGATCCATGGCCTTTGGAGCCTTTTAACCCAATTTTATATTAATACCCATTAATATTTTATTTTTCTTAAGTTTAGACTTAGGAACTCCATTAAAAATATTAATTATTTTAACATCTCCCAAACCGGGTACAATCTGTCCAAACCATTTCTGGGTTTTGGAGATCTCATGTGCTTTAGCCTCTCCACCAATTTTCATGGCTAGATTGTGAGGACTGTGCTCTAATAATACTCCACACTGAGCATCACTCTAATTATATGGCACCGGTACCTGTGCTAATGCTAGGTGTCCCTGCCCAACATCCTTTGCACTGTTGCATCCTGTACTACTGCCCATGGCCCTGCCACTGCCACTATTGCATCCGTACGACAACTCCCTCTGCATCCGTGCTACTGCTGGTCCATCCTCCCAACGTTGCATCTGCACTGCATCCCCTCTCATCATGCTACATCGTGCTGCTACATACTGCTACTGCACTGCTGCTCAGTTACTGAGAAGTAAGTAATTGATCCACCCAACTCCTAACATCCCTGTCAGGCTAGAAACACTCTCGATGCTGAAGCTCCCTCTGCCGCTAACAAGTGCTCCCTCTACTGACCTCTTCGCGCTGCAACAACTCCCTGCATCTCACACCGTTGCACACCTCTCTGTGCATCCTGCATTGGTGCAACACTTTCCGAGCCTCTCGCACTGTTGCATCCTGCTAGCCTCGCGCTGCCCGGGGACTCCTGCATTGTAGCACTATTTGCCACTTCATCCGTATCCATTTCTATCGACATCCACCAATCCTGCACTGTCGCTTCGGGGCTCTTGTAGCAAGGTATAATCCAAGAGGTTGGGTACCTCAAGGATCCTACCCCTCATCACTTGTAGTCTTTCTGACTACAGCTCGATGTCTCCCCACCTCTTCTCTAGAGGTACATGAGCACTCATGGCACAATCGTCATCCTCTTTGACTTCCTTCTTCGCCTTCGCTGGTGCTACCTTAGAGTCAGACACCTCTCCCTTGTTCTTCTTCGTCAGACATTGATTCGCATAACGACCAAGTTCCCCACAGTGGAAGCACTTGACCTTGGAAAGGTCCTTCTTCTTCCTCTTCTCTTGTTTTCCCACAGATGCCAGAGCTGCATCCTCTTCCTCTTCTTTCTTGATCCAAACTCCTTTGTTGCTACTTCCCACCTGATCTCCTCTTGACGAAGAGTCGCCTACAATTCTTCCCAATCTGGAAGATCCGCTCTTCCCAGTATGCTCTGGACAAATGTCTCCCACTCCTCGAAGACTGCGTTAAGTGCGGTCCAACCATCATCTCCTCATCCGACGTCAGTAGGTCCTGGATCTCCTTCAACCGACCGAGGAAGTGATCTATTTGCTCCCCCTTCTACATCTAGTATGACCGCAGTTGATTCTCAAGTAACATCTTCCTCTGCACAGAAGTATGTTGGTACAATGTCTTCAAGGTGTCTCGCATTTCCTTTTCCGTCTCCTTCTCAACAATATGCTGACCACATGATCCTTGACCCCATCAAGGATGATGCATTTTTCCTTTGCCATTGTCTCATATTTCCCATTAGCTGCCAGGTCAACTGGGATAGCCATTGTTCTCAAGGCAAAGCCCTTGATGCGATGTCTATTTAGAATGGACAAGATCTTGGCCTTCCAGACCACAAAGTTGGATGTCCCGTCCAGCGTATCTTAATCCCTCAATCCATTCACGACCATCTCTTTGCTCTTTTGTCGACTCCTCCGAGTCACTTTACTTCCCTCCGGAAGTTCTCTCTTTGAGTCCTGCTGAGTCTTTCTACTTCCCGCATAGAAGTTCTCTTGCTAGACTCCCTCTGAGTCCTAATTTCCCTCCTGGAAATCCTTCTGCCAATTGTCAAGTCGCCCCTCTTCGATCATCTGTGCACCTGCAACATTGATCTGGATTCCTTGGCTTGAAATCCGCCTCAGTAGCAACTCCCTCTACCTTGGTTTTGCCCTGTTAGGTATCGTTCTGCCCACAATACCCCACCAGCTTCACTCTCGCAAACTGCCCACAGCTTCCTATGCCCCAGCAACTGAAGGAATAAGCCTCCAAGCTCTGTGCAATCCCGACACTGGCAAAACAACTCCCTCATCCAACTGTGTCAACCGTCCTGGTCTCTGCGTGAGCCTCTTTCTACCCTCCTCAACGTTTGCGCTGGCTTCTTGCTGGCTCAGACTGATGACGTAGTTCCTCTGCATCAACCCTTCTTCCGTCGCTTTTGCAAGGATCAAATTTTTGTCACTTAGGACGGCTGGTTTTTCTGCAAATGCTCTACTTAGTTGATGCCTTCAGCTCTCCTGTGATCTGCAATCACGCTCTGATACCATGTTGAAATTTCCAAGTCTATCCGTTAGAAATCTAATCTGTATTCTTCTAGTTTATTTCTTCTACTTGTTAAATTCGAGAAAGTTATTTAAAACATATAAATAAAGAAATAAACACAATACAGTCTCAACATCTACATATCATCAACTAAAAGAAAACAAACACACAAGTGACACCATTATTTTTGGACAAATGTCCCCGAAAAAACCCAATGCGGGAAAACCGGTGTAGCTATTATGAGGGTTTATTATTATGCAGTATTTCCTTGAGTACAACTTGGTGCCAAATTGGCTCACCTGACAGAGAAAAAATAACTGGCAGCAATACCTCTCTATTCGGAAACAGGGATTCAGAAAACTGTCTCACGAAACCCTCTCAGCGACTTTGAAGCTCTGCGCTAGTCCTTCTAGGCTTCTGGCCTCCGTGTCAGCCCCAAACTCCCCTTTTTTTTTACACCATTATTTTTGGACAAATGTCCCTGGAAAAACCCAATGCGGGAAAATCGGTGCAGCTATTCAGAGGGTTATATTATTATGCAGTCTTTCTGAGTACAACTACGTGCCTAACCAGCTCACCCGACAGAGAAAAATACATGGCAGCAATACCTCTATATTCGGAAACAGGTATTTAGAAAACCTGTCGCATGAAACCTTCTCTGGCACAACTGAAGCTCAGTGTTGGCCCTTTTGGCATCTGCGTCAACCTTCTGCTGACCTGCGTCAGCTGCCTACTGACCTGTGTCAGCCCTAGGACCCTCTGCGTCAGCCCTTTACGGCACTGTGCAGCCTCTGGGACCCTTTGCGTCACTCCAGTAGCCTTTGCGTGGTCTTCGTTGGGCTCTGCATAGCCTGGACTAGCTGCTGCTCTCGCTCTATCTGCTTCTGTGTTGGTCTCTCAGTATTGTCTCTGTCTCTCTGCCTCGTACTCACTGCCCCTTGCTGCTGATCATTGATTCAACTTTGCTTAGCAACCCCGCTCTAGCAAAATGAATGAGTGATCACTCTAGTGTGTTCTCCAACTGACCCTCAAGCCTCTTCTTATACTTTTCCTGTTGGTCCTTCAACGACCGAGGTTACATCTCTAATCAACGACTAAGATTAGATTTGGCTTGATCCATGACTTTTGGAAACTTCTAACCCAATTTTATATTAATACCCATTAATATTTTATTTTCCCTAAGTTTAGACTTAGGAACTCCATTAAAAATATTAATTATTTTAATATCTCCCAAACTGGGTACAATCTGTCCATCTCATGTGCTTTAGTTTCTCCACCAATTTTCATGGCTAAAGCACATTCGATGCTACCCCAAATCAACAAAATTGTGATATTCCCACTTAGCAAGGTTGCTAAGTGAAATATCAATTTTGACCAATTTTGCTAATTTTGGGATAACAACTTAGGCAAAGTGGGTTGAGGGGCCCCACTTGCAATTTTGAGGTGAAAGAAGGCTCCAACATAGGAAGAAGGCGAAAATCGATTTGATAGTGGATGGTGGGGGCCAACCCAAAGAGGAATACGCTCCCCTTGGCTAGTACACTTTCTTGGAGGGAAGAGATAGAGGGAAATCGATGGATGGGACCCACATGGGGAAATTGAAGACCAAACGAATAAAATAGGAGGAGCACTCATCATTTGGGCATGTTTTGATCATTTGACATTCACCTTCGACTAGCACGCTTGAGCTGAGAGCCAAGTCTGCACATGCTTGTAATTTTTGTAGCATCAGATGTGTTCTAGCCTTGAAATTTTGTGTAGAGGCTAGAATACATGGGATCTCAAAAACCCAGAAATCGTTTCTAGAAATTCCGCCTAGAAATGTTTTAATTAGATTATTAACCAATTTTTAAATATTTCCTAAGTCTAAACTTAGGGAATATGGTTAATCACTCATTATTAATTGAGTCATCTTCCGTCAACCTCTTGGAGCAATTCGCTCTTCCTTTCGACACTTATTCTGACAATTGGAAATGAAATTGTGATATTCCCACTTAGCAAGGTTGGTAAGTGAAATATCAATTTTGACCAATTTTGTTAATTTTTAGATAGCAACTTAGGCAAAGTGGGTTGAGGGGCTCCACTTGCAATTTTGAGGTGAAAGAAGGCTCCAACATAGGAAGAAGGGGAAAATCGATTTGATAGTGGATGGTGGGGGGCACCCTAAAGAGGAATACGCTCCCCTTGGCTAGTACAATTTATTGGAGGGAAGAGATAGAGGGAAATCGATGGATGGGACCCACATGGGGAAATTGGAGACCCAACGAATAAAATAGGAGGAGCACTCATCATTTGGGCATGTTTTGATCATTTGACATTCACCTTCGACTAGCACGCTTGAGCTGAGAGCCAAGTTTGCACGTGCTTGTTAGTGTTTGTAGCATCAGATGTGTTCTAGCCTTGAAATTTTGTGGAGAGGCTAGAATACATGAGATCTCCAAAACCCAGAAATTGTTTCTAGAAATTCTGCCTAGAAATGACTTAATTAGATTATTAACTAGTTTTAAATATTTCCTAAGTCTAAACTTAGGGAATATGGTTAGTTAATCATTATTAATTAAGTCAAGACGAGAATCATCTAGAAACTCACATGGATATATCCATAGATGATCCTAGCCATTGATTAAGTTTTAATCTTGGCCATTGGTACTCCAACAGAGGACTATAAGAGGAGGTCGATGTGGTGATGGAGAAGACATTTGTGAGGTTCGATTTCTATGCAGATCGATTTCCAGAGTAGCAGCAGTTAGATTCCAAAGAGAGATCGAAGCAGTGTGAGAAGGGCAGGGACAGTGAGTTCGGATAAAATATTTCTAGATCTGGAGAGGCAGCAGCAAGAGGGCCGACTTATCCCAGAGAGGCAGCGCAGAGGCTCTGTGTAGTAGCTTTAGCAAGGTAGATCGATTTGCTAGTGAGAAAAATCGTTCTCAGTTCCAGAAGGCCGAAGAGACTATTTCCTCAATAGCTGGTGGCATAACGACTTCATTAGAGGCTGGTTGGAGGCTTAGCGTCCAACAGTCTACACAGTACATCACAGAGGCTAACGCAGAGGGTTAGAGGGCTGCGTTTTCTCAAGGCAAGTCGTACCAGAGATTGCCTATGGGAGAAGGGAAATTCCCTTAAGTATTTTGCCCAGATTTTATCGCTGTGTATTGCCAGTTTTAGGCATCCAGGTTGTACTCAAATTTTCTCAATGCTGCATAATGATAAAACCCTCACTGCTGCACCGGTTTTCCCAAGTTGTTTTTTTTCTGGGGACTTTTGTCCAAAAACAATTGTGTTATTTTTATGTGTTAGCATTTCTTCTAGCCTTTTATTCTTCCGCAGTTTTATTTATGAAGGTTGCAGTGTGATTTATTCGGTATTTTCCATAGGAAACAACAAATAAATCGTTAAATAAAATTAACAATTAGGAGAATAATTTCCAGTTGCTACAATAGGGTTCCAGTTTGGAATTTTCACATGGTATCAGAGTGCAGTTGATTTCGCTGCTCATTGTCAACAGCAGGCCGAAATTCCCAAGGGCAGTGCAATCATTCTGCTAGGAGGACGAGTTACTCGTAAAGGTTTGATTTTTCTGAATGGGGCAGAAAAATTCGATCTTCCTAGATCGAGTGATTCCAGAGGCAGAGGGAGCAGCTCATATTTTTTGTTGAGCAGATCTCTAGCTAGACGCAATGGTTTTTGCAACAATTTGCTAGAGCAGAGGCAGCATCGGGTGGAAGGAAGAAGAGCACACACAGAGGGAGAATTTTCCTCAGGGAACTTCTAGTCTCAAGAAGTTCGATTTTTCCTTGCAGATCTTCTCACTCCAGAAGGGAGTGCGAATAGCAGAGTAGCAGCTAAGCAGAAAGAAAGAGGAATTTTTCAACAGTTCATTCAGATGGCCATTGCTAGGCTTCGTGATCAGGACAGGTTGGATGGAGCTTCCAACTACGTCATCTGGAAGGCAAGGATGTCCTTCCTTCTATATGCATATGGCCTGAAAGCCTATATTGATGCGGTGGTAGCAGTTCCCACGGATGCAGATCAGCTGAAAGATTACAAGAAGGAGATGGCATGGGTGAAATGGTTGATCCTAAATGGAGTTTGGGATCATGTTGTTTCACATATAGTTGGCAAATATACGGCCAAGCAGATGTGGGTTGCTCTCGCAACGTTGTATCAAGGTACTTTTGAGAAACAAAAGATGTGCCTCGAGGAGAAGTTGAGGCTCATCCAGATGCAGAAAGGGGAAGGCATAGACCCCTTCCTTATGAGGATTCAGGGGGTCCGAGACCAGTTGTCAGTTGTTGGGGCAGCGCCTCAACCCACAGAGCTAGTGAGATTGGCACTCAACAGTGTCTCCGAGGACTGATAGTTCTTTGTCCAAAGCATGTTGGGTAGAGACAAGTTCCCAGACTGAGATAGGATGTGGTATGACTTGCAGCAAGACGAATTAAGGTGAGCTCTTCTAAAGAGCTCCATCAGTGGTAGCAGCAACGGATCGAAGCAGGTGAAGGGCCCTCGCATCAAAGGGTCCCAGTCAAGAACAAGAGGAACAGAGGTAGAAGAAGAAGGACCTATCAAAGGTCAAGTGCTTCAAGTGTGGTGAGCTCGGTCACTACAGTACCTAGTGTCCTCTCAGGAAGAAGGACAAGGAGGAGAAGCAAGACCAGCAGATAGCTTCAACAGAGATCGACAGATTGTCCTCCAGGTTGGAGGAAGACTTCACCATGTTTGCAAATATACCTTCAGGCATGAGGTGGGGAGATTTAGTACTGTAGTCTTAGAGAACTACAGAGATTGGGCAGGGCCATTGAGGAGTCCACCTCGTGGATCAATTCCTTGCTATGGGGTCCCACAAAATCCAGTAGTAGGATGGATTAGTGACAGTTGATGCAGTCAGATGCGAGAGTGACAGTTGTAGAGACTAGTAGTTGTCAGATGCTGGGGAGCGTAGTGCGGAGTTGGTAACAGTGTTGTTGGCGTAGTGTAGAGTCAACAACAATGAAGATTCCTCAGTGACAGTGCAGATACTAGCAGTAGTCAAAGACTTGGGTGACAGATGTATTATACTGATCACAATTGATTTGGTGTTTTGGATGCTTTTCAGTTGCAGATGTTGCAATTGCAACAACAAGAGATTTGAGGGAGTTGCAATGTAGATGTAGTGTTGGCAGCATTACAGCAGGGTCAATAGCAACACAGATGCAAAGTATATTAGAGTTGTGCAGTGGTTGGTGGACAGTATGGCCAGACATCAGCGGCGTGACAAAAGATGATGCATAGACAGGGTGCTGCTACAGGGTGTGCAGTAGCACTAGAACACATTCCTCGCTAAGAGGGAGTGTTAGTTTTTGTAGCATTAGATGTGTTCTAGCCTTGAAATTTTGTGGAGAGCCTAGAATACATGAGATCTCCAAAACCCATAAATCATTTCTGAAAACTCTTCCTAGAAATGACTTAATTAGATTATTAATCAGTTTTTAAATATTTCCTAAGTCTAAACTTAGGGAATATGGTTAATTAATTAGTATTAATTAATTCAAGGCGAGAATCATCTAGAAACTCACATGGATTGATCCAAAGATGATCCTAGCCATTGATTAAGTTTTAATATTGGTCGTTGGTGCTCCAACAGAAGATTATAAGAGGAGGTCAATGTGATGATGGAGAAGACACTTGTGAGGTTCGATTTCTGAGCAGATCGATTTCCAGAATAGCAGTAGTCAACTGCTAGAGAGAGAGATAGAGATTGAAGCAGTGTGAGAGGGGTAAGGACAGTGAGTTAAGAGGAAATATTTCCAGATCCAGGGAGGCAACAACAAGAGGGCTGAGTTATCCCAGAGAGGCAGCGTAGAGGCTCTGCGTAGTAGCTTCAGCAAGGTAGATCGATTTGCTAGTGAGAAAATTTGTTCTCAGTTCCACAGGCTCGACAGAGGTTCTAGAAGGCCGGAGATATGATTTCCTCAATAGCTGGTGGCATAACGACTTCATCAGAGGATGGTTGGAGGCTTGACGTCCAACAGTCTACACAGTAGAACGCAGAAGCTGATGTAGAGGGCTAGAGGGTCAGGTTTTCTGAAGGCAAGTCTTGCCAGAGATTGCCCATGGGAGAAAGGAAATTCCCTTCAGTATTTTGCCCAGATTTTCTTGCTGTGGATTACCAATTTCAGGGATCTAAGTTGTACTCAGATTTTCTCACTGCTGCATAATAATCAAACCCTCACTGCTGCATTGGTTTTCGCAAGTTGGGTTTTTCCGGGGACTTCTATCCAAAAGCAATTGTGTTATTTTTATGTGTGTGCGTTAGCATTTCTTCCAACGTTTTATTCTTTTACAGTTTCATTTGTGAAGGTTGTAGTGTTATTTATTCGGTATTTGTCATAACAAACAACAAATAAATTGTTAAATAAAATTAACAATTAGGAGAATAATTTCTAGTTGCTGCAATAGGGTTCCAGTTTGGAATATTCACAGTGCTGTTAAGCACACGAGATTTTCAAGCAAGAATCTCACACTACCTTAGGTGGAGTTCGAGTGCCAATCCAAGGAGGTGATCTACACTACATTTTGGGAGATGTCTAAGAGTTTGATAAGCATTTCGTGGAGTTTCTTCAATAGTTTTGGCACAGGAAGGGAAATACGTTCCACTTAGAGTTGTCTTTGGAGATGGAGATTCATTGAGCTTTCCAGGGTTAATTGGGACCACAATTTGTTGAAGGATTGGGGTGGTAGGAGAGCACGAACTTGTGGGGAATTGTTGGGCACAAAGTGCCATCAACAGGGATTGTGTAGGCCCGTGCAAAGCTAATTTCTTTCCACATGTGGGAGCTAGGATGAAGCCATTTCAGGGGCTGGTGCGAGATGATGCTTGCGAGAGATCCCTGGAGGGAATTTTTTTGGTCTTAGCAGCCATTTTGGAGCCCACAAACAGTGACATTACTCGGAGAGTCTATTTGGCCAGCAATTGAGAGGAGCGTAGAAATTGGGGCAAATTTCGAAGGTCTGCATTTGGCCAAACCCTTTTTGGGTTTTGGTGGGTTATTTGTGGGGAGACCGAGGTTAATTTTCCCAGAATTTTCTGAGCACGAGGGGAGGTCCAAATCAGCCATTTCCTACAGCCAGCGGTGCAGTTTCTAAGAGAGCAACATAGAGCAATTGTGGGGGTCACTTCCTAGCAGTGGAGCAATTGATTTCATCACCTGGGCCTTGTTAGCTTGCCAAGGGCAAGCCCAAGTGCATACATTCCAAGCTTCTATTGTATCCCATTTTTTTTATAATAAAATAGCTCAGTATTGCGCAGTTTTTGGTGCATTTCCTTCTGTGTTTTTACTATGTATGATTTGTTTATTGTTGTAAATTTCCCTTAGGGATATTACATTGGTATCAATGCTCATAGTCTTGGCTCAACCTATGGGAGCAGCGATTAGTCTATGACACTAGAGGATAAGCAGAACGTCACTTACAGAACGCAAAGGTATAGAAGTAGAGAGAGGCAACTACAAATTTCTTCTGATCCAGTAACAGTTGAACCGAAGGTTCAAAGGCCAAACATGGGGGATAATGAGGGAGATAAGATGAGTAAAGAATAGGAGTTCGCTCAACATCTTTTGAAGGCCATCAAGGATTTGTCTCGGGGCATTGATCAACTGAGGCAGCAAAACTGCAGCAACAACAAGGGCAAGGGGATTCAGGGAGAAACTCATCTGGATGAAGGCTCAGGGACTTTGCACCACCATGCAGCAAATCTACCTCCTGTTTCTAGCACACCACCCAAGTCAACCATCCCCACATTTCTAGCATCAGGAGTTGGAGGGCCGCAAGGGTAGGAGGAGATGCCCACGAGGGACTATTTTGTGGAGTATTAGTCCCATGGCCTTGATTTCAGAGAGGCCATCACTTTTAGGGACTTCTGTTAGCGTAAGGGCAACAATAGGAGTAGGGGACAGAGTGGAGGAGGCTACACACATGGCACTGATCTACAACACACAATGGGGAGGTTATTTATGCCAACTTTTGATGGCTCGCCTAAGAGCTTAGCCAAATGATAGAGGTAGAGGCAATCAAAATTGCCACGTTGCACTTAGAGGGGGAAGCCCATGATTGGTGGTTCCGTGAGTTGTCCACTATGGGACATGTGGGAGTTACGGTCTATGAGGATTTCATCGAGAGGGTACAAGAGCATTTTGAGAGGAGAGATCCGGAGGAGCACTTTGGAGAGCTGACACGGCTCAAGCAAACTAGGAGTGTTGAGGCTTATATCTCTGAGTTTATGAGATTGTTAGTGATGGTGCCAAACTTATAAGAGGCGAGGAGGGTTTTTATGTTTTTGGAGGGGCTAGCAGAGCCATTGAGGGGCTTGGTGAGGTCCAACAGGGCCACCACATTGCAGGACGTCATTGGTAGAGCTCGGGACTTGCAAGATGCCCTACCCAGGACTAAGATGTAGATACCCCCTATACCCGTGTTTCAGCAGAGGGGGAGGTACACTAGGGCCCTACCACAGAGAGACACCCAGGGGCATGGACAGTTGGAAAATGAGGCTCGGAGGGACCTTCGTCGGAGGAATTTGTGCTTCACTTGCCAGGTGTTGTGGGCATCGGGGCATCAGTGAACCAAGGGCAAGGCCCACTTCATAGAGGTTTTTTCTGACAGTGAGCCAGAGGATGATGTGGAGCTGGAGGTAGATGTTGGAGATGACGGTCCGTTTATGGCGAGAGGAGGAGGCTGGGGCCTATTGATTTCTAGTAGCATCGAATGTGCTCTAAGTCTCAAAATTTGCAGTGAGGCTTAGACACATGCATTCTCCAATACTCAGAAATCGCTTTGGGAAATTCAACCCACAGAGAGTTGTATTAAAATAATCAATTATTTTTAATGGGACCCTAAGTCTAAACTTAGGAAACTAAAATAAATAATGGGTATTAATCTAAACTATGGGTGAAACTTCTAGAAGAAGGTGGAGATTAAGTCAATATGATCCTAGCCATTGATTAGAATCTAATCTGTGTTGTTGATTGATCAATGTGAGGATTATAAGAGGAGGCTTGATGGGCACTTGGAGAACACACCAGAGGGAGATACTCAGTTACCCGAGTAAGATCGATTTTCTCATTGGTCGAAGTTTTGCAAGAGAAAATCGAATCAGAGGGAGAGTTGCCGGTGAGAAAGGAAGAGAGGGCATCAACATCTTTCGAGAGTGCAAGGCAACAAGATGTAGAGCAGGAATAGGGTGACACAGAAAGAGGTAGCGTAGAGGCAGATTGACGCAGAGCTTGCGTGGGTAGCTAGATGTTGGGCCAGTGTGAGAAGTTTGACGTTGAGGGACACAGAAGGATTCTTGGGAAGATTAGTACTTCACCTGGATCAGGAATTTGTCAGGAAGCATCTGTAAAATTTCGCACTCCTGTTTTGCTGGTTGTAATTTGTACATGAGAATTTGTTGAAGAATAATAAAACCCTCATCCGCTGCACCGATTTTCTCACATTGGGTTTTTCCGGGGACGATTGTCCAAAAATAATTGTCATTGTGATTGTATTTGTGCTAGTATTTTTCTTTATATTTACTTTTTGCAATATTTTAATTGTGAAGGTTGCAGTAGAATATATTTCGATATTTACTGTAAGAACACTGTGAATAACTTATTTTTGAGATAATAAGTAGAAGAAATAATATTAATCACTGCAGTAACATTTCTATTTAGAAATTTTCACATGGTATCAGAGCTAAGGGAAAGCAGAAGGAAGAAGCTAGAAGACCTGGCGTTTAAGGAAGAAAGGAATTCGAAATTCTTGTAGGGGCAATAATTTGAATCTCCAAGGGGCTTGCGCAGTTCAAAGCCAAGAGGATTAGATTTCCTGGGAAAACTCTCTTTGAGTGAGTCGATAGAGAGGTAAGTCTTTCCAATCAAAATTTGTCAGTGGTAGAAAGGAGATTTTAACATAAGATTCAGCAAGAGGGGTTGTCTTACATAGGACGCAGTTTTTCTCGCAGCAGTTGCTGAGACAGGTTAGCGTCATAAATTGGCACAATATGGATACTCATAGTGTCTTAAGAGTTATTTACCAGATTAGATGAAGAATTCGCATGCTTAGCATATTCAACACCAGTGGATATTTGGTACATTGATAGCGGGACTTCAGCCCATATGACTGGAGTACAAGAACATTTCTCGAGCTATCAAGAAGAATAAATGGACTTCCAAATCCCTTTGGGAAACATAACAAAATGTACTCTAGTAGGGGGAGGCACCATCACATTTCAGGCGGAAACAGGGACCAACATCTGAGCTACCAATGTTTTGCATGTTCCAGGATTAGGAATGAACTTGATTTCAGTGTCCCAGTTACAGGACAAGGGATACGATGTATACTTCATGGGAAAGAAAGTATACGTCAAGCATCCAAGCTGAAAGAAGAAAAGGCAATTGGGATTCGAAGCAACAAGTTGTATAGATTGCAGCTTGAGTCTCCAATGGCACTGATAGGTGGGAACTATAATGGTAAGAAGGAACAAAATGAATTATGGCACAGGTGAATGGGGCATTTACACCATGGAGCACTGAGGATGCTCAAACATATTATTACATGAGTACCAATCCTTAGTAGTGAACATGATGGCTTATGCAGAGGATGTGTACTAGGGAAGTACGCTAAAGCATCTTTTTCCAAAAGTAACAATAGAGCAGAGTGTGTATTAGGATTGATAGACTCAGATATAAGTGGTCCTATGTCCACAAGAGCTCTTAGTGGTGGCGAATACTTCGTCACCTTTATCGATGATCACTCCAGAAAAACCTGGATCTATTTCTTAAAGACCAAGGATGAGGTCTTTGATCTTTTTTGAGAATTTAAAGCTCTTGTTGAAAATATGACAGGGAAAAAGATAAAGGTATTGCGTTCAGATAATGGTGGAGATTATACGGACAAAGACTTCACAGATTTCTACGCAAAGGAGGGCGTCAAAAGAGAGTGGACAACTCCATATAATCCTGAGTAGAATGGAAAAATAGAACTATTGTTGGGGCAGCCAAAGCTATGTTGTATGATGAGGATCTACCTAGGTATCTATGGGCAGAAGCTTGCAACACAATAGTGTATATCCAGAATAGAACTCCTCATAGAGCATTGGGGAAGAAAGTGCCCGAAGGGGTCTTCACAGGGAAGAAGCTAGAAGTCAGTCATCTCAGGATATTCAGAAGCGTGGCTTATTGTCACATTCCAGATGAGAAGCAGAGTAAACTGGATTAGACTGCAGAAAAAGGGTATCTCGTAGGATACAAGGAGACCTCAAAGGCTTACAAAATCTACATTCATAGTAGCAAGAAGATTGTAGTGAGACGGGATGCAAAGTTCATGGAGGACAAATATTTCAACAAATCTTGTGAGATGCCTGCAGAAGATCAGTCAGGAGACGTTCCATTAGTCCAAGAGCAGTAGGGGCAGCAAGGAGGATAGGCAGGAGGACAGACACTTGGATTGAGTACAGTGACTAGTACTAGTATCTCCTCAGAAGGAGGAAATGCAGATAGTTCTCAGCAAATGGAATGACAGGATCAAGAGGAGAAGTTGGTTGAGCCTCCCACCACCAATGGTAGAACCAGCAGAGAAGTACGGGAGACACTGAGGGACATAGAGGAGTTTGTTGGAGCTCCTAGAACCGAGAAAAGGCAACGTAGACAACCTGACAGATACCAAGCATTGGTAGCTCAAGGTGAAGAACCCTCTAGCTTTCAGGGAGCTGTTCAACACCAAGTATGGGTGGATGCCATGGTAGAAGAATACAACTCTATCATGACGAATGATGTCTAGGAAGTAGTACCTAGACCAGAAGATAGATCAATTGTAGGATCACGATGGATTTACAAGATCAAGTATGCTGCAGATGGTAGTATAGAAGTACAAGGCAAGGTTCGTGGCAAAGGGGAATACTCAGAAACAAGGAATAGACTATGAAGAGACCTTCGCCCCAGTGGCTCGATACACCTCTATTAGATCCGTTATATCCCTAGCAGCTCAAATAGGATGGGAGATTCACCAGATGGATGTCAAGACAACATTCTTGAACAGGGTGATAGAAGAGGAGGTGTATATAGAACAACCCGAAGGCTTCGAAACTAATGAGAAGAGAACTCATGTTTGCAGATTGAAGAAAACCCTGTATGGGCTCAAGCAGGCACCCAGAGCATGGTATGGTCGGATTGATAGTTACTTGTAGTAGTTGGGATTTGTCAAGAGTGATGCTGATCCCAATCTCTACTATTTTATAGTAGAGAATGAGCCACTTATTCTGGTATTATATGTAGATGACCTGTTCCTAACTAGGTCATCCACGCTCATACAAGATTGCAAGAAGAATCTTGAAGCTGAATTCGACATGAAGGACATGAGGTTGATGCATTATTTTCTAGGATTGGAAGTTTGGCAGAAGAATGGGGAGATCTTCCTTGGACAACGAAGATATGCTACAAAGTTTTTGAAGAGATTCAGAATGCAGGATTGCCGACCCATGGCTACTCCCATGATCACCAACTGGAAGAAGATAGATGCATGAGGAGACAAGGAAGTAGACCCCACGTTGTACAGGCAGCTCATTGGGTCGCTCATGTATCTATTCAACACTAGGCTGGACATTTGCTTTGCTGTCAACACTCATAGTCAGTTCATGGTAGAACAAAAAATGTTGCAGCAGCAACTAGGCACATTCTTAGGTATGTGCATGGAACAATCAAATATGGGTTGAAATACTCCCGATGGGAGGACATCAGATTGAATGGGTTCATAGATGCAGATTGGGCAGGTAGTTCAGTAGACCGAAAAAGTACCTTGGGGTACTGCTTCAGTGTTGGATTAGGGATGATATCTTGGTGCAACAGGAAGTAGAAATCGGTAGCTCTGAGCTCAGCAAAAGCAAAATATATGGCGGCCAGCATAGCTACGTGCGAAGCTATATGGTTCAAAAAATTGCTACTGAGCTTGTTTAGAAAAAGGATGGAGGCGACCAGGGTTTATTGTGATAATCAAAATTGTATCAAACTCTCTGAGAATCCAGTATTTCATGATCGGTCAAAACACATAGATATCTGATATCACTTTATCAGAGATTGTGTTCAACGTGGGCCAGTACAATTACAGGCTGTCCCCATAGGAGAGCAGGTAGCCAATATACTCACAAAGGCTCTCGGAAGAGCTAATCTCACTCAGTTTAGAGAGCATATGAGTATGGTAGAAAATCCGTTTCAGTAGCAGTAGTAGTTTGCAGCGCAGGGACAGTTGGCAGTGCCAATTGCAACAACAGAATAGATGCAGAAATTCAGAGGAGGTTGCAGTATAGATGCAGTGTTGATCATGGTAGGGTCAGCAGTAGTACAGGTACAACATTTGTGCAGAGATTGAAGGACAGCATGACAAACATCAACAACGCAGAGGGAGATGTTACAGAACAGAGTAATGCTTCAGCGGGTTGCATTGTTAGAGCACATTCCTCACTAAGAGCGAGTGTTGATTTTTGGTAGCATCAGATGTGCTCTAAGTCTCAAAATTTGTAGGGAGCCTTAGAAACATGCATTCTCCAATACCCAGAAATCGTTTTGGTAAATTCCACCCGGAGACAGTTTTATTAAAATAATTAATTATTTTTAATGGAACCTTATGTCTAACGTTAAGAAATTAAAATAATTAATGGGTATTAATCCAAACTGTGGGTGAAACTTCTAGAAGAAGGCAGAGATCAAGTCAATATGATCCTATCCATTGATTAGAATCTAATCCGGGCCGTTAATTAATCAACGAGAGGATTATAAGAGGAGGCTTGATGGGCACTTGGAGGACACACCAAAGAGAGATACTCAGTTACCCGAGTAAGATCGATTTTCTCACTGGTTGAAGTTCGGTAAGAGAAAATCGAATTAGAGGGAGAGTTGCAGGTGATAAAGGAAGAGAGGGCTTCAACATCTTTCGAGAGTGCAAGGAAACAAGACACAAAGTAGGAACAAGGTAACACAGAAAGAGGCAGCGGAAAGGAAGATTGACACAGAGTCTGTGTGGGCAGCTAGATGCTGGGCCATTGTGAGAAGTTTGACACTGAGGGACGTAGAAGGATTCCGGAGAAGAGGAGTACTTCACCTAGATCAGAAATTTGTCAGGAAGCGTCTGTAAAATTTCTCACTCCTGTTTTGTTGGTTGTAATTTGTACATGAGAATTTGCTGAAGAATAATAAAACCCTCATCTGCTGCACTGGTTTTACCACATTGGGTTTTTCCAGGGACGATTCTCCAAAAATAACTGTCATTGTGATTGTATTTGTGCCAGTATTTTTCCTTACATTTACTTTCTGCAATATTTTAATTGTGAAGACTGCAGTAGAATCTATTTCGATATTTACTATAAGAACACTATGAATAACTTATTTCTGAGATAGTAAGTAGAAGAAAGAATATTAATCACTACAGTAGGATTTATATTTAGAAATTTTCACAGGGCCCACCACCACCCCCACCAGGGGGAGCACCTTTCTTGCCAGCAGCAGTAGGAGTCATCGCTTCACTTCAGGGAGTGTCGAAGTATGTCACTTTGAGGGTTAGGGGCAACGTGTTTCAATACTCATGGACAGTGGGGCTACCCACAATTTCGTAGATGCCCAGATGGTGGAGAGGAGGGGTATACGCACAAAGTCCTTTGAGGGGTTCTCGGTCTTGGTATCGGGAGACCGTACCATGCAGTGCACCAAATACGTCCCCGGGATGACAGCACTGATGGGGAATTACTCCATGACGGACCACTTTTTTGTGGTTGATGTTCTCGACACCAACGTAGTGCTTGGTGTGCGGTGGTTGTACTCACTTGTGCGTGTTACTACTGACTGGTAGAAGCTAGAGATGGAGTTCATGGGGCTTGACGGGAAGATGATCTTACTGAGAGGCATGCACTCATACCCTCCACAGACGTTGTCAGTGCACAGGATGGAGGCTGATTTGAGACATGGTAATATAGAGTGGGTAGTGGAGCTAAGGAAATCTTATGCAGGTGTAAGCCCCAACCACCACACTCGGATGTGCAGGCTATTCTAGACAGGTACCTAGCAATGTTTGGGGACATTCCACCAAGACGACCACCTGACAGGGGGTTTGAGCACACAGTTGAGCTCAAAATGGGAGTACAGGTAGTGATTACGACCCCCTACTGACATCCCAAGGTTTATCGAGATGAGATTGAGAGGGCCATTCATGAGTTGTTGGCATTGGGACATATCAGGCCCAATTCTAGCCCTTTAACTTCATCAGTTGTCCTGGTGAAGAAGAAAGATGGCACGCTGAGGAAGTGCATTGATTATCGGGCCCTCAATAAGAAGATGCTGAAGAACTGGTATCCCATTCCTTGGATTGATGAGTTGATGGATGAGCTTACAGGAGCTAAATACTTCTCTAAGATAGACCTGCGTTCAAGGTACCACTAGATCAGGGTGCATGAGAAAGACGTCCCCAAGATAACATTTCATTGCCATTATGGGAGTTTTGAGTTCTTGGTGATGCCCTTCGGCCTAACTAATGCAGCAACCACGTTCCAATCTTGCATGAACCATGTGTTCTTTGGGCAACTGAGGCGCTATTTCCTTATTTTCTTCGACGACATATTGATCCATAGCAAGACATGGGAGGAGAACTTGCAGCATATAGAGGAGGTGCTCAAGATCTTATAGGGGCAACAGTTCTATGCTAAGTTGTCCAAGTGTGAGTTTGGGTTAACAAAGATGATCTATTTGGGGCACATCATTGGGGAGGATGGCGTAAGGGTGCATGAGGAGAAGATTCGAACCATCCGGGATTGGATAGTGCCCCAGAATGTGACTGAGATGAGGGGTTTTGTGGGTATATGCACTTATTATAGGAAGTTTGTGAAGGGATTCTCACAATTAGCAACTCCCCTCACTGATTTGACCAAGAAGGGGGACTTCGCATGGGAAGACAGGGCACAAGCAGCATTTGAACAACTCAAGGAGGCGATGAGCAGTTGCTCGATATTGGCACTTCCTGATTTCACCTAGCCGTTCACATTGGAGTGTGATGGGTTAGGTGAAGGCGTGGGAGCAGTACTGTCACAGGGTGGACATCCCATTGCTTTTGAGAGCCGGAATCTCCTTTCGCACGAGAGGTTGTACTCGGTTTATGACAAGGAGATGTTGGCCATTATGCATGCCTTGGCCAAATCTTAGTAGTACTTGTTGGGTAGTGGGGTTAGAGTGAAGACAGATCACAATAGTCTTCACCATTTTCCGAGGCAAAAGGGTCCCAACGATAGACAACAGAAATGGGTCAGCAAGATCCAGGCCTATAATTTTGACATAGAGTACGTTAAGAGCAAGCACAAAGTGGTGGCAGAAGCCCTATCTAGGAGGCCCATGACACTTTCCCTCATGAGCATTTGCCATGATTTGGAAGTACAATTGCTGGTGGAGTACTCCAAAAATAGTCAGGCGTTGAGATCTTGGAGGGTACCTATGGGGATGAGTGTTACCGCATGATGGAAGATGTTATTTATTACAAGGGGTACATCTATTTGGTTCCTAGTTCACAGTTGAGGGAGAAAATCCTCCATGTAGCCCATGATTCGCCATTGTCAGGACACTAGGGGTTCCTGAAGACTTACAAGACTGTTAGGGAGCGCTTCTTGTGGAAGGGCCTCAAGGGGGATGCGCTGAGGTATGTATAGGAGTGAAAAGCCTGCCAGAGGAACAAGGGGGAGTTGACTCATCCGGTAGGGTTATTACAGCCACTCCTTATTCCGGAGGGGAAGTGGGAGAGCATCTCGATGGACTTCATCGTAGGCCTTCCCATGGCAGAGGGTTGTCATTTCATCTATGTGGTGATGGACAGGTTGATGAAGAATGCCCATTTCTTCGCTATTCCCGCCAGGTACTTGCTTGCCAGGTTGCAGAGTTGTTCTTCAGGGAGGTTTTCTGGTTGCATTGTCTTCCCAAGGTCATAGTGAGTGACAGGGACACCCGCTTCATGGGAGCTCTTTAGGTTGGTGGGCACAAAACTTACACCCAGCACCAACTACCACACCTAGACTGACGAGTAGAACGAGATTGTTAACAAATGTGGGAGGGTTATTTGCGAAACTATGCGACAGGGCAGCAATGAGCATGGGCAAGATGGCTACACTTGGGGGAGTATTACTACAATACTACCTATCACATGTCCATTGGTATGTCACCTTTCTGCGCTTTATATGGATATGATGCTTTATCTTTCGCTGAAATTGTTTTTGGAGACAGTTGGGCCCCAAGGGCCAAAGATTGGATACAAGAGAGAGAGGGCATTCTTAAGGCTCTCAAAGATAACTTGCAGAGAACCCAAAACCAACAGAAGATGTATGCAGACAGGCACAAGGTTGAGAGACACTTTGAGGTGGGGGATCTAGTTTTTTTGCACCTTTAGCCTTACAGGCAGTCCACGCTGAAATAGAAGGGGGATTGTTACACTGAATTTTGTCACCTTGACTATCTACAGTTATATGGCCTCATCAATAGCCATATTGTCCTCTTTGTCAAGCCCCATACCTCTGCTCTTCATGTCAAAACTTCA
>APFE030304607.1:73033-101123 GCA_000404065.3 Pinus taeda | reverse complement strand
TTAGGGGCCTGGGCTACAGAGCCGATGACTCCATCAACAGATGGTTTGGGCGGAGCCTTGGATGTGCCGGGCCTAGGGGCGTCTGGCAAATAATCATACAAAGTACCAGACTGAGAATAGACTAAGTCTAAGTACTGAGCACGTGCGATCGCTTGCTCTTCAGTTACGTATGCCGCCATAGCGATGTCCCTTGCAATCTGGGGGACAAAGGAGGTAGTAAACCAGTCAGTAAGGAGGAAATTAGGTATCCAGAACTTGATTAACCTGCGACGCCTTCTCCATTCATGAATATGATCGGAGATATGTGTAGCAGTGCTTTGTTTAAGAGACGTAAGGAGATGAGTCCCCGTCTCATACCGAATGGGTAACTGAAAGTGATTCAAAAATGCCATAGCCAGCAAATTGAAATCATGGAATGATGCACGAGACAATTCGATATACCATTTTGCTGCCGAACCCGTGAGAGTCCTTTGAAAAAGGCGAAGTCGGATCAAATCATCGAGCCATGAATTCGACGAACACCATAAGTGATACGTCATGACATGGGCCTGAGGGTCCTCTCCGGCCTTCTCATCAAATTTGGGACAGTCACTTGGAATTTTAGTTGGAACTGGTGGCCACTGCAGATCATGCAGAATGGGATCATTTGTCAGCTTTGACACATCAGGCAGTGCCAACGTGGCTAGAAATGGTAATTGAGGATTAAACGACATTTGCGGCGGATATGAGGTGGAACCAAAATTCCACCCAGCTCCAGGTTGCCCCCATTGTCCTTGTCCTGATGGACTTGGTTCGTAAGGGCCTTGTCCATAAGGGTTTTGTCCGTAGGGGTTGTTCCCGAAACCAGGTTGCTGGTTCTGCCCCCCAGCGCCCCATTGGTTACCATATTGACCAGCAGGTTGTTGATAATTCAGTTGAGGATTACCCTGCGGCTGTTGGTAATTCTGATAAGAGATGTAAGGATTTTGTCCCTGGGGCTGCTGGTATCCGTACTGGGCCTGTGAAACAGGCGGCAGTTGACATCCACCAGAATCCTAGGGCTGGGATTGGTACCCACCCGAATATGGAGGCTGGGCCTGATGCCCGCCAGAGTACGGAGGCTGGGATTGATACCCGCCTGAGTACAAAGGTTGGGATTGATACCCGCCCGAGTAAGGAGGTTGGGATTGGTGCCCACCTGAATACGGAGGCCAGGATTGGTACCCACCTTGATATGGATGCTGGGATTGGAACCCACCTGAAAGAGGAGGTCGGGATTGATACCCGCCTGCATTCAGAGCCGTCTGGCCAGAGGGTCGTACTGGTTGCATTGGGGGCGGCCTTACTCGCCCAGAAGGTCTAGCTTGCTGGGTGAGGGGTGGCCCTTGCGCAACCGAGGTTTGTCCGTGGTGACCAGAGCGTTGCTGGGTGGTAGGCTGGCCTTGCTGCATGTAAGGCGGGCCTCCTTGCCCAGAAGGGTTTCCTTGCTGGTTTAGGGTTGACCTTGTTGCCCATGAGGTTGTCCCTGGTTCCCGTAGGGTTTCCCCGAAGGGTAGCCTTGTTGGGTACCTGGTTGACCTTGTTGGGCATTGGGTTGTCCCGGATTTCCTGAAGGTTTCCCAAAATAAGTAGACGCCGGACCACTAGAGACCGAAGGTTGTCCTTGATGAGGTTGTCCTTGTGGGCCTCCTTGCTGGCCAGGGTAGTTTTGACCTGTAAACTGCTGCCCATAATCAGGCTGCACGTAAGGTTGCTGACCTTGGTAAGGTGGTCCTTGCTATCCTTGTCCTGGATAGTACATGCTGCCACCATATCCGGTGGTGCCCCAATCCACGTTCAATGGAACGAAAATTTCATCATAAGGAATTTGAGGTAAGGAGGTGTAAAAATAATGATTCTCAGCATCATAGTACGGACCTTGACCATCCAGGTTCTGGACATTACGCAAGTATTCATAAAATGCCTCCTCCTCTGTCATATGCTTAGAAGTGGGAGGAGCATCACTTGTCGGGTGCACAACCCTAGAAGAAGGAGATGGTTCACCACTGTGCGTTGGACCTCGAGACGGGCCCGCGGTAGAAATGACAGCGGATGAAGCTGTGACCGCCCTCCCAACTGGAGTTGACGCTGCGACACAAACGGTCGGGTTGGTGGGGACTGCCGTGACGGCAGAATGAGGGGCTTGGGAAACAAACGGTCCTGTGGTAGGGACGATGTTGTGACCCCAAATGGAAGAGGGAACTGCCGAGTTCATAGCATCCCGCAATGACCTGTAACGCCTTGGCACCGTTTGCCCAGAAGACGTGACAGTGTAAGGCATGGAGATAACAGGGGATGTTGCCGGAATGGGAGTATCATTACTCGACATAACGGTCGGGCCACTAGACACTGGAGAAGCATCGCCCATATCGGATGAAGCCATCGAAAATGGAGCACCGACAGGAGTGGCAGGATGAGACTCATCAGAGGGTTCCCAAACAGGGTTGTAAAAGAACTCGTAGAAATCATCTCCTGGAGCTCGAGAATTCAACGGTTGTACGCTTGGAACAATGGGAAAAGCGTCACAGACTGGAGTTTCAGGGGCAACAGAAGATGGGGACCCTTCTTCACTTGGGATCGAGGACGGAGTAGATGGATCCGCCAGGATGTCCCAACAAAGACCCTAAATAAGCTAACAATAAAACCTACTCAAACTAAACGCACACAAGATCTAACCGGGAAATATTATCGTGGCCAAATGAATTTTAAGACGCAGGAACCAAACTTGACCTTTTCATGTTTTGAGAGTCAAGAAAAGGACGAAAAGATGACACTATCTACTTCGAATGTTTAATGAGCACGAAGTGACAAGACGCTCACTTACACCTTTTCTTTTAGAGAGTCTGAAAAGGATCAAAAGTGACTACTCTGGAAGTTCTAGGCAAAAAGGTTTACCAAGAAACCCGTAAAACTTCCTATACACCTTGGCAATCATATGAGAACCAAGGACTTCCCGTACTGCAGTCAATCTTCCCGAATGCTGTGTTCGGTGCATTATGGTTTACAAGGCAGCAGACTCGGCTTCCTATGGATAAAGGATGCAAGCCTAATGGAGTCTCCCCATATATACTCGACGGTACGTGGGAGCCCAATCCGTACTAGCACTTACCGTTTCACTGTGGAGGAATCACCCAACCACTCAACGTTAAGCTACTAGATTTAAAGACGCCGGAACACGTCTCTAGCCTAGACCTCTAGATATTCACGTTAAGTTCCAATGGATGTTTAGATAAATTTGGTTTATTTTACGGTTGATCTTGAATTAGGTTTTAGTTTCAGGTCTTATCGTATGATCTCTCAAAAACGCCTAAATGCAACTATATGCCAAAGATCATCATTTTGTTCGATGAATTCTAGCTATAAGAAAGTTAAGGATCTTTCAAACAAACAAAACGAATTCAAGCAATCACGCAACCTAATGCAACTAGCAGCAAGGAAACGACACTTTTTATTTTGAAAACACAAAATAACGAGATGTTCTTTTCCTTTCAACTATTAAATGCAAAAGACACTAGCTTGCTCTACTTTTCAATGACATAAAAGTGCTTTTCAAAATGAACTAGAGAGATAGCAACACTAAGTGAAAAACTACGATCACTCAATGCACACACAAGACAATTCCCAAGTCACTGAAAAACTAGTTTCCCAAATCAAACGTAAACAAAGGATCATGAGCTATGTAATCTAAGCTCAACAAGACACCGAGGAATTCAAAGGAGGAAATAAAACCGCTTGGAACACAATCAATCACTTTCAACAATCACCAAACGAACGTGAAAACAAAAACGAAGTTGGCTGGTCAACCACGAACACAAGATCCCGAACGGGAGGCTAGACACACACGACCACTAGATGCCCCAGGGCTTGAGTGCGAAATCAATGGAGAAAAGCGAACACCTGAAGGATGAGAGTCCACAACCATACAAACGACGATCCGACACACTTCAGTAATCGTAAAAGTCAAGACAAAATGCAAACCAAGCGACGAGAGAAGAAAAGGAAGGCTTTGCAAAAACTGAAAACAAGCAATAAACGAACCCTCGTGGAACGAGGCCTCGCAAGCAAGCGAGTCACAGCTTAAACAAAATTAACAAGCCAAAAGCCAAGTAGAAAAAAAAATAGGGGAAAGCCCAACCAAGAGGTTCAGGAGCTCAATTTGGACAAAAAAGAGTTTTACAGGATCAGCGCGGGTGACCCCTCAGCAACAAAGAAATGACAGAAAAAGGTATGTAGCAACTTTGCGCTGTCAGCGCGGAAGGACACGGGTAAAGGGCGCTGGCCCGAAAACCAGGTCAGCGCGACTGTTAAATGTATACACGCGATGACAGAAACGACAAAGAAGACACTGTGCGATGTCAGCGCAGCTGTTTTAAAATAAAATGCGCTGAGGCTAAAAAACAAATAAAATCGAACCAAAAACCCCCAAACCAAGGCAACAGGCTTTCAAGGCAATTAAAGTAGTTCCCAGGATGAACCAGGAAACAAATCAACAACAAAACAATCCCCAAACTTTGACAGAGAGGCAATAATCGAATCAAAAACAAGGGTGAAATACAAAGAGATAAGCAAGCATCCCCAGTGGAGTCGCCAAATTGTTGGAGAGGTAAATCCCCTCTACGAATAGAGGCGATCCCTACTAGCCCACAGGGGGTCTAGCAACAATCAAACAATGCTACACTGCAGGTTCCTAGTTGTAATTAACAAGTGGGTAAAAGAAACCTACTTGGATTCTAACGCTATGTTTGTCGAAGAGATGATCCTCTCACTCCTTCGCTCCAGCCGATCATAGTCCTCCACTATCCTCGCGGATGGACACCTGCACAAGCAAAGAGAGAGCAAACACAAGCGTAAAATCTACTAAAAACAACTATGTATCAGTCAGGAAGGATACAATTTACATTAATCATTCATAGGACAATGGAAATGGAACCATAAGAGTAGTCATCTATCTTTATTAATCAGAAAATAGAGTAAGGTACAACCGAAGTCCTGACGCTGAGTCCTTTTCTAGAGGGTCCAGCCAGCATGTCTTCCAAGCATTCACCTTTGAAGTGGATCTCCCAAGTCAAAGAGGTCTCTCTCTCACATACAAGGCAACAAACTCATGACCTTCCTCAAGCTAAAAAGCAATCCTCACACAACATACCAAATGCCTACAAAGAGCAGCACTAATGCACTAAGAATTCCTCAATCAAAGTCTATATGTTCCAAACTAGTTGCTCATAGGCAATGGAGGAGCCTTATAAAGGAGGAGGAGTCTCCATGAATAGGTAAAGGATGAGCTCTCCCCCAAGATAAGTGGATGATCAGTCGAACAAACATGCTAGAGAAAGGATGGCGACCTCAACAATGCTAACAGCCAAGTCTGGAGTCATCTGGAAGGTTGGCTGTTAGAACAAATTCGCCTAAACAGGATCAGCGCGGGTGTAAAACTGGGCTGGCACGTTGGCATCGCAGATCTATCATAGAAGAGGTCTGCTCAGCGCTCAATGATACAAGCGGAGGGCGCGCTGTCCGTGAAATTGGACCAGCGCAGAAAACACGTGTGCTTCCGCGCTGGCAGCGCAGTAGTTACACTAGCCTCTGCCTGTCAGCGCGGTTATTTATCAAACAGACGCGATGATTCAATTAACTTAGGAAAAGAGGGGTTTTAGCCATTTTAGAGAGCATAAGTGAGGTGAATGTGGATTTATGGCACAGTAGGGAGACTGACATGATGGCAGTGACATTTTACTATGTAATAGATCTTGTATTAATTTACTATTTCCTTTTTCTCATTATTTTTTTTGCTTTACTGGGACACTTAACTAGTCCCTTTGGTCATTTCTCCTTACTCCATAGTAGATAAGAACATGTATGGGGAGGGTTATTACATATATTTCATCTTGGTGAAGAATTAAGTCCTAATGGTTTAGTTATTCCCTTCTAATAATTTGAACATTATCTTTTGATATGGCTATTGGATCTTTACATTTCCATTCTTTAGCTAATTTCTACAGATTTATAGCATGAAGCTTTCTGTCCTCTACATCCTCTGCGTTTGAAAGACTTTGGATGTCATCTTCCATTTCTACAACTTCCTAATTAAGATGGGATGTGAGTGATCCCTTTGCCACCTTCGATTGCTAAAGTTCCTTCTTGTATAATTGTTAAGTTTCTATGATATTTATCCTTGAGCTATGTCCTCTACCATTAGCTTCTACAATATTGTATATATTTTCTTATTGGTGCTTACTACTGAAGTGTTGTCGCTAGCATTCTTCTCAGCTATCATTTGATGGTTGGTTATTTTTGCAAATCCCACTTTATCCATAGACAAATTGGTTTGTTCCACATGGTTTTTTTAACTGATAGGACAATGTCTAAATAGGTGATCGTACTCATGGCACCTACAACATCTAAACAAAATTTGTTCATAATTTATCAACTTGTCCCAAATTATCTCCTCATTCCACTACTGAATACTAGTTGGGAGGGTCTTAGATATATCTAAACGTACACATAGGTGTGCATACGAGGTGCATCAACCCTTCTTGGTTGTGTGTTATAGCATGACTATTTATAAATATATATAATATGATTGTAATAGATTAATTGTTTTTAATTTAATTTTTAATTTTTATGTTCTTAACTTTAGACATTAGTTAATTATAAAGTTGAAGGTTTATTTTTTTATAGTTAGTAATATATATTATAGAATTAGAAAATTTAAAAATTTTAAAAGTTCATAAAACCTCCCGTTTCTAATTTATAAAAATTCTAATTTACATTTATAGAAACTTTAAATTAAAAAAACTTCAAAAAACTCAACAAAACTTAATTAAAACTAAGAGTCTTACTTAAATTGTGCAAGGATACTTCAAATCTATCCACAAAAAATAAATTTTATATTTTTAATAATAAAAACAATATAAAAATATAAAACTTATATAAAATTAATAAAAATAAATTAATTATAAATCTATAAACTCTAGTAAGACCTTTTTTAATTAATTCATATAATTACACTTAAAATAAAAACCCTATTTTAGTGTATGTTTACGGTCTCCAAAATCAATTCGCATGTTAAACTTGGAAAACTAAATTAAAACAAGTTCGCGTTGCACACGGCATACCTGCCGAAAATAGCTTGTATATTAACTTGGATTGAAATAATAAGCCAAGTCAATTGACCAAGTTCAAAAGAAACATAGGACACATGACTAACCAAGTATTAGTTTCCAGTTTAACCATACATTGCTAGTCTTCGGCTTGGCTGCTTCTTAGACTGGAACTTCATTAGTCAAGTCAATAAATCCAACGAGAAGCGTAACTGTATCTACCTAGTCAAGAGGAGAAATTGTTTCCACAACAGGGTTCTCTCTATGAACTAACGCTTTATAACAGCTAGGGACAAGCATTCAGCCTGCCATTGCGAGACACCCAAACATCCATCAACATGCAAAACACACGACCACTATGTGTGCCCGTCTGCCCACCTATTCACACAAGACATTAATAAAGGTCTTCATTATGAGTTAAAGATTAACAAATCTATATATTGTGTAAAATCCAACTATTTCAATTTTTAGTTAGCCTTTTTTCTCGGTTAAAACTGAACAAATTTATATATCGTGTAAAATACAAAAACAATTGGAACAATAATTAATCTGTACCATTTCCCTTTTTAAACAAACATATATGGCATGCAAAATTTAAATCCAATCGGAACAATATTTTCTCTGACATTTTGTTTTCTCTGGAACTATATCAACCACATTGTGTAATAGACAGAAAACAATAATTCATCAAATGCATGTTGTTGCAAAATGTAATCCATGCACGGGAAGGCTTTTGTATTTCTAAAAGAAACAACCAGATTAATTCTCGGTGTGGCGCTAAGCATAGGCATGTTCACCATGGCATAATCAGACGAGTTGAAAATGCATGCTATGGACCACATCGAGGAGTCGGTTCTATATATTGGATCACTTTCCCTTTAACTTTCCAATGAGTAAAGAAAAAGAAAACCCTAATACAAGAGCGCATCACCCGTTATCTAACTAAGAATCAAGCAGAGGAACGCATCCAATCCCCATGCTCTGCCTGTATTTCCTCACAATTCACATCAACAATAAAACCTGACAGATTCCATATATTTATTAAATGTAATTCGAAATGCCAAACCATATCAAATGTTTTTGAAATCAAACAAAAAAAAAACCTTGCTATCTTTGAATAGATGCAGAAAAAAATCCACTAAACCTTCAACAAAATAAGAAACAAAATAAGAATAATTGGCCAAACAATTCAATTGTACCTGTACCAAATAAAATAAACCCGAAATGATGGCGCTTCCCCTCGAGTTTTCTGTCTACAAAATGTATGGCCTGAACTCCCAACCATCGCTCGGCAATTTCCTCCAGCTAACCTGCAATTGGACGCACATTGTCTTCTCGAGTGCTAAAAATTGGGACTCCCCATTTGAGCAAATGTTGGTCCAGATAATCAAAATGAGGGTTTCTTCGCATTCAAACAAACCGAAGAAAATGATTAAACCCCAGTAAGAAACAACGGCAACATAACCACCAAACACAAGATTGCAGTCCATTGTATACCAAAAATACGCTTCAGAAAACTTAAATATTGCAACAACACAACAACAAAAAAAAAAAATCACATTATTACATAAGCAAAGGCCAGAAGTATCAAACTGCCCTAGGCATCCTCCGAACAAAAATAAACTAGCGATTAAAGCAACTTCGCGCACAATTTGATGACAATTCAATGAAAATTTCGCTAAAACTAATGGCAAGCAATAAAGATGAAGGTGGAAACCTCGGAAAACAGTTTGTCGGTGGAACAAAATGAATCTGTCGTTTCTTGAATTAAATAATCCTTGTTCCTCGACCAAAACCGAAGAGAAGAATATACAATAAAATGGCGAAAATTTCCTGTACCGAGATTTCACATTTTCTTGCCGTATGCCTCGATCGATGACTCCTTCCTTTCGTTGTCCGTTGCCTTCCAATCCAAATTTCCACCAAATATTTATTTGCAACCCTTGTTTCGGCTGGTAACTGTAAAATTACAATAGTACGGGGGAGATTGAGATTTCAGTTTTGTCAGAAGAGAAGCCAAGAGAAGAGGCGAAAGCCCTCGGTGATAAAGTCAAACGGCTCGGTCAACATTCAAAATGGAATAAATATGCACTCTGTTTCGACGCAGTTTAAAAGGTGGCTGGATTTATTACCATTAACCATTTCTGCACCTTGAAACTGATATTCCTGGCAGAAAAAAATTTAGCCAGCACTGTGACAGAAGCATTGTGGTATGTACGCAACTGCTGCCCCATTGGGACCAGGTTGTTGGCTCTGTTGTGCCATTTAATTATTTCTGCACCTTGGAACTGATATTCCTGGCAAAAAAATTGTTAGCCATCATAGAGCCAAATATCAACCCAGAAAAGAAAATCCTCAACTGGTGCACTAAGGTCTTTATGGAAAGATAATCGTAAAAAAACTAGTGCGAAAGTCCTGACCCAGAAGGAAAATGCCGCTATATATGATCGAAAGAGATAGAGAGTTGAAGATGTCTGTGGAGTTATGACACGATACGAATCATATGAATGGAACCTGCAAGTTCATGTGAAGACCAGGTGGTCATGATCTGAGAACCATCCCCGAAACAGATGCTACGTGTCCAATGAAGACGATACCTGCCTCGTCCCTAGTGAATGAACACTAGTTGTCGCAAACCATGATCCTGTAGGTGGCTCAGCACGCTCCACTTGAACTAGTTTAAAAAACATTGGGTAAATAGCTCAGTCCACCCAAATTAAAATAATACTCCAAAAACTTTGGTTAAAAGCCCAATTTCGCTTAAAAGAAAATTTTACGTTGGCAATAAGACCCCAAAAACTTTGGTTAAAAGCCCAATTTCTCTTAAAAGCAAATTTGATGTCGGCAATAAGACCCCAAAGCTGAATAGCCAATAAAAACCATCGAAAAATATTTAAATGATTTTAAAAATTCACTTTCTGCGTAAAACTTTGGTTAAATTATTGAATAGCGGTTGATATAAAAAAAGACAACGAAATTAATTTGTAGTCAAAGCGATATCGATTGCTATAATACCTGCTTCGGCAGGTATAATAACACATAGTCTAAGGATGCCACTTTTTTCCCTAGATGAAATTGGAAATTCCAACATGGTTTTGACATGATTTGGTGGAAATTCTCTAAAATTTTGGTAATAGCAGTAAATGTTCAAAATTTTGGATGTTCATGTTTTTCTTGAAAATTTTAATGTAGCTTTATCAAATCTATGATCATTTTTATAATGAATATGAAAAACATTAAAAAGCTAATTTATATATTAATATATATATCTATATATATATATATATATATATATATATATATATATATATATATATATATATATATATATATATATATATATATATATATATAATATATATATATATAGATAGATATAGATAACCTAGTTGGTGCCACAAATAAATTGTAGAAGACCAATAATCTAAATTGACATGAGAATAATAACCAACTAACTGCGTGGATGAGGATGGGCAACTGGGTGTTTTAGCCTAGCGAGGGTTTCGGACAATCGTTGATTACTGTAGAAAACCGAAACACTGTTGACTCTTCATTGGCTCACCTCGATGCCTCTGCTCACCTACAGGTGCCCATTGTCTATGTCGATTACAGTTTTGTTATAGCTGCAGCATGGAGGGTATGGATTTCAAGGCCGTTGATTATTCTTCGGACCCATTTCCCGACCAACTTATCTTTAGTCGCCCTAACCCTAAATGGTGTCATTCCACTCATTTCCTATTGACTTGTCTCCATCTCACTCTTCTCTAGTGGTAACCCTCCCTAGAAAATCAGCTTCCTCTCTACACTTTGGGACTTTCTACATTGATTCCTTGACTCTTGATAGTCCCCTACTCTCGCCTAGGACACTGCGTCTACTTTCTGCTATTTTTCCCCGATCTCCTTCCTTTGAGCGGGCACCTGAGGGGGGATATTTCTCGACAGGAAATTCCATCCCCTCACTTGAATCCAAACCACACATAAGTGACTGAGCATTCAGTAGTGGGTTCAGACATTCGTCTCGGTGCTAGATCAGTGGTACCATTGTCTATTCCCCCATATAGTTGCTTCGAAACCCCTGTCATCAAGGTGAAATCTGTGGCACAACAGTTGTAATAGGACGGTCAAAGTCCTACCGATCCACTGGAGGACCATCCCACTGCCCCCCAGACTAGGAAAAAAAGATTAAGTGCGTCAAGGCATCACCCAAGGATTTCACCATAAATTTCGACGAGGGTTTGTCCATAGGGGAAGTTACAAACTCGGCCAACAAAGTTTCAGTTGGTAGGATTCATGGTTGGGCATATTCTGTGGAACATTTTAGCCTCTGGGCAAAAGAAATCTGGGGGAACATTTTCAAGGAGTTGTCGGATGTGCAGATTTTACCCTGGGGCTAGTTCTCTCTCCACTTTGCTCAGGAAGAATATATGAATATGGCTCTGGCTGGGTATTGGCACATTGAAATGGCCCCAGTTTTGCCGAAATGATGGATCCCATTATCTAATCAGGAAAGGGAGCAGATTGGGTTGGACCACTCTGGGTTCACTTGCCAGTGCTCCCTCTACAATATTGGTTAGAGGATGTTTTCATTGGTATTGGGAATACCCTTGGCACTTATTTAGACTATGATAAAACATATATAGTCGAAGAATAGAACAATGGCCTGCATATTGGTCCATTTGGATACCTATGAAGGTCCGGAGAAGAAAATCACTCTATAGTGGCGGAATTTCATGAGGATACAAATACTGGACTACGAAGGAGTGCCATTTAGGTGTCGTCAGTGCCATAAAGTGGGTCACCTATATAAAGAATTCCCATTAATTCGAAAGAGTCCTGAACCTCCATGGGCTTCTAAAGGTGTAAAGAGTTAGTCATGCTCATATTCGATACAGACACCAATGACAACCACGCAAAAAGATGGCATGGATTGCACTCCTCGGACATCTGGCTATGCTCACAGGCCTCCCTCCCTGTTGATGACTTGATCTCGAGCTGTTGCAGAGGCTGCAAACACCTTGGGTATTTCTCTTTCCTCCCTTCGTGTTAATTATTTTATGAACATATGCTCTGCATAGCATCCATTTGCATTTCCTTCGAAAACGTCCATTCTGCATCCTTCCATTCATTCCTCCATTTCCTCCCACCAGCCTATTTTCTCCACCACTTCTCCATCATTTCCCCTTGGATTCTTCGCCCCTCCATCACCTCCTTTCGATTGGCTGAATCGACCTCATCCTTACAACCTTCACTCTCGCACCCACTCTGCTGACTCATCATACTCTCACATAGGTTTGGGTCTCACACACACTCGACCCCCCATCAAACCCCCCCGTAGGCACAAATCCTTCCTCTCCAAAGCTATTCTATGTGTTAGGGCTGAAGTTGTAACTCATAGACAATCCTCCTTGGATCTAGTTCTTAGAGCTATGAACACCCTGCCCCAGGTTCCCCCATGAATTGCCTATCTTTCAAATGTAGGGGTATGGCTAGCTCCCCCAAAAAGTTAGCCCTTCGCAGACTATTTGATATTGAATATGCAAACATTATCATGCTCCAAGAAACCCGAGGAGTACCAGAGCATATCACTTGCATTCTAGGATCTTTGAAGCCACAATGGAAATTCCACTCCCTCGATGCCTTTGGTTGTGTTAACACCCAGGTTGTTCCCTTTGACTCCCAAGAGAATACGGCCGGGGTAACTACTAACCAATATTTGGAATACAGCTTCTAGCCAAGCTGTAATCAGAGAGGGCTCTCTCTTTATGATTTTTCACTGTTCTGGTGGAGTTTTTAGGCTAGGTATTAGGTAAATGTTTGATTGTTTTTGTGTTTGGTTGGGAGGATGATTCTGATATCTTTTAGAGTTTTCTTTACAGGTGAAACTAATCCATTGGGCAATGGGGTCTGTAGCTGTTGTTTCCTTGAGAACCTGTCTTGAGTGCTGCTGAGATTATAGGGCCTGTATGTATTTCATAAAACAAATTTTTAATTGTGAGGGTGAAATGAGAAACAACTAGCAAAGAGCATTTAAGAATTCTTCACTGAGCTAGATAGTGGGAAGGAGGTCTATTACTTAGGAGCAGTTACTTGAATTCCTAAAACAATAGATTACTGTGATGATATGGTGTGAAAGGTAGCACTTAAGAATTACTCTTTCATTACCATAACTGAAGAAAACATATGAAATAGCTTAGATTGAGCTCAGGGTAATCAATGATTAAGTCCTGAAGGCTATTCTTTTTCCTGCTACTTTAGATATTGAGTACACGGAAACATGAAAGTATATGAAAGTATAATGAACATATAATAAACAGAGAGTAACAAGAAAACTTATTGAGCCATGGAATACACAGGAATCCTGCAACTTTCAGCCATACACCAGCAAGACATCAGAAACACAATGCTTTTGGAAATCCCATCATCCTTTGTATTAGTTGTCTGAAGATTCACAATAGAGGAGTAACAGAATAGATATCAGGAGATTTCTTACATCCGGAGTCCAACCCCTGCTAACAACTGCGAGGGGAAATATATAGAGGTTTATTACAAAATATCTCAGGCATTGAGTCATCTGAGAGAGAAAATATCTTCTTTTACTCGTACAAGGCTTGCAGATGAGAAGTTATTACAATCTTAAATGAGTTATAAAGGCTCTTAACTCCTGTCAGAGCAATATTGACCTTTGGGGCTCACGGAGTCGGTTGAGCGCTTGGCATAACTGTTGAATGACGTGGCTGTGCAGCTGCAACTTTCTGTGTCTTCTCGGCCCTGCCACCTATGACTGTTGATACTGCTGTTGTGGCCTGACTACCTGTGCTGAGTTGGCTCAGCCTCTGTCTTCATACCTGCTGATGTGTCTTTCTCCTGCTGTGTATGAGATTCAAACTGTTTGTTTGAAGAAAAAACCGCGATTACTGACTTTGGTTCAACAGTAATCGAATCAATTCCTCCCATGTATCTGATGAAGGCAACTGATGTTTCAAAATTGACCCTATGGTCTCATCAGCCTCTGTATACTTATAGAAGTGAGGGGGCTCATCAAATAAATGTGCAATTTCATTTCTAATAAAAAATAAATTATCTACTCTATCAAAAAGAATTTTCCCTGTTACTGGGCCTGCCTCTGAAGATGTACTAGGTGCCTCTGCAATCTGTGTTGCTGCAAAACTGCTTACTCTCTTGACATATTTCTCATGGGAGAGTAATTTTCCTGAAGGATCTAATATGCTGGGGAGCCCCCTGTCTTGCAAGGCCATAAACCTGTTCTGAAATTTGTGGATATCAGCTTGCATATCTTGGATTCTTCTGTCCAGGGTCTGAATCAGGCTTCTCATTGTCAGGACTCTTTTGATTAAGGAGATAGTCTCAGTCCTGTTTCCAATCCCCATTCTTACTAGCTGGGAACTTGTTCTGTAGTTCAGCACTTCTATCATCTTGGGGGCAATCTCAGGCATATTGCCTAGAGATGCCCTTTCCCTCTGCATTTCTTTTCGTTCTCTGCCTATGAGTGCCACTTTCTCATATATGGCCTCAATATATTCCCACTGGTTTGTTATTGACTGGCCAATGGTGGTCCAGATGACCCTTTTGAGCTCTGCTATGACTTTATCCAATGTGAGCTCTTTTTCTAGCTCAGCAATCCTCTTTTTCAGGGCCTTTACCTCCCTTTCCCTCTCAGCCACATTTTGCTTTGATTTTTCATATTTCTCATTTATTTTTGCCAGGCTGTCCTGGGCTTCGCTTAGCTCAGACATTTGGGACTCCAGTAGCTGTATTTCTTTCCTCAGCTTTTGCATGTCCAGGCTTTCAGCCTGCTCTGTTGTTGGTTCTAAGGTGGTTGGTGCTGTGGTAGTTGGAGCTTCTGGCTAAACTTGTTGGATGGGAGGGGCAGTGTCTTGAGGGATTTCCTCAAGATTTATTGTTCCTGGAGGTGGCTGTGAGGATTGCCCTGCCTCCTTCTGTTGCAATGCTACTTCCAATGTGGCTTCTGATTCCTGCAGCTTTTCTTGTGTTTGGATGAGCTCCTTGTATAATGTCATTAGTAAGGAAGATGCATCCTTTTCTTGCCTTTGCTGAGCAACCTCATCCGTTAGTGGGTGGAGAGTTGGTGGGATTTTCAGTTTCTTCTTTATTGCTGCCATATCAGCATCCCTCAGCTTGAGGACTTGTTGTACAGCCTTAACATCATTGGGGTCATGCCCAAACTCTATTATTATTTCTTCTAAGGCTTTAATCATGTTATCCTTAGCTTGAGAGGAAGCCTTCTCCAACTCAAGTTGTGCTGCAGTATTGTTCAGGCTATTCTGCAGCCTGTAGTTGACTAAGGTCTTATCAGCCAAGGTGGCATAGACCATCTCACCCGTCTGTTTGTGGAGATCAATCTGATCCATCGGGTGGATGTCTTTTGACAAGACCTCCAGATTGGTCCTGATGTAATCTGCAGCTGTTTGTGGTTGCTGCACTGTTGGAGTGAAGTGGCTCATTGTCATCTTTCCTTCCTGCACATCAAATGCAGGCATGAGCCTCTGTTGGTTTGCAGGTGCCATGTTTAGCAGGTGATTGTAGAGCCGAATCTTTATTGGCTCACTCCTTCTTTTGGCATCTTTGAACTGTTGTTTTATGCTTGCACCTGTTCCCTACTGCTGCCCTGAGGAGCTCACTTCTCCCAATGCTGCCCTGTCTTGCTCCTATTGCAAGGAGCTGGCAGAAGCCTCCATGCTTGGCATTTCCTCCTCTGAGAAGGGATTTAATCTTTGCCTCTTCTCTATTGTTTCAGTGAGGGGAGTCTCCCTTTCTCTCTTTCTACTAATGTCCTCCCTTTGAGGGGTTTGGAGGACAGAAGAATCAACCCTAAAGTCTTGCCTCGGAGGTGCCACTGGCGCTGTTTGTTCTTGGGTAGCCATATGGGCCTCTCCTTTTTGCTTTTCCTGACCCTGTTGGTCTCCTTGTTGCTGTTCCTACTGGGGCTGTTGTTGTTGACCCTGTTGGCCCTGTGGTTCTTCCATGATCTTTTCCTTGCCTTTGCTCTGCCCTTGGTCTGTGGTTTGTACTGCCTCCTGCTGTGTTGCAGAAGATGAAGCAACTGCTGCTGTTTGAGGCTTTGGGAGAGCAAGTACCTGAGAAGGACATTCTAAGTCAGCCATCTTTAACAAATCCCTTCTAGCTCTTTCAACTAGCTCTTCTTGAGTCACAGGCTCTTCTAGTGTGTTTCTTCTCCACTTTGGTTGGTTGGCATGTCTTTGTATGTGGAGCATGCTCTCATGCTCATAGCTAGAGAGCTTGCATTTCTGCCTTTTCAAGGATATAAAGTTATTTGGGTCATAGGGCTTCGAAAGGAAGCTTTGTTTTAGGCCAAGGCCTTCTAGCATCCTGTCTGCCTCTTTCCATCCTTCTCTCTTGTTTAGGATAAAGTGGCCAAGTTGGTTTCTCACTTTGAGCTGTGCCTTTTTACCCCTTCCTACAAAGTGCACCTGATCGGCATTGCCAAATTGCCTGAAATATTCTAAGGTAAAGAGTCTCATAGGCACATACTTGGGAAATTTGTATGGGTGCAGCTCACACCCATATATTCTGATCACAGTGAAGTGTTGGTGGAAGTACCAATCACCTATACTGTAGGCACTGGATAGCTGCAGAATCCTCTGCATCTCATCAGATAGTCTTGGAGGGGGTGAAGTTACAAAGAGAGACATAGCTGGATGGATGAACAGGTCTATGAACTCAGAGTAAGTGTATGGAGAGTATGTGAAGATGTGGAAGACTGAGGTCCAGTATACCACTGACCTAGGGTTGCCTGCTACATCCATTCTCTTGATCTCAAAGGAGAACTTCTCATGTTGGTGGTACAAAATGAGATGATAAATCTATGAGGTGTATCTGAACACCTTCTCTCTGGACAAGTGTAGAAATTGCTCATGTATTTTGTCTGAGATATATGTAGCATAATCATAACAAATGGGGGTCTTACCGGGGGAAAACATTGTCATCATCACTAATACAATTTCTTCAATAAACTCCATTGATTTGTATCCCAGAACTGAGCTTATCATGTATGCCAGGTCCAGACCCAGCTGATTTAGGTAGCCATAAAAAATGGGAGGGTGCAGCACTGTGTCAGAGTTTGTGATAAACAATTGATTCAGCTTTAGGATCTGTGCTTCTGTTAGTACCTTGGCTCCTTGGTTGATCAGGTCCAGCAGAGACAAGGGAACCAACTCCTTTTGGGTTTTGAACTGGAGCATCTCCCTGATGGCCTCAGGGGTTGTATAGAACACTACTGCACCTTCAGGGTTGAGCAGAACCCTCTGCATGGGGTCATAGCAGACAACACATAAGTGAATCAGGTCAGGGAACTGGTTGACCTGAGGCAGTTTGAAGATTGGGAGGGAGGACTCCCAAATGCCTAGAATATCTGTTCCATCTCTATGTTTGGCTCTGAGCTCGTTTAACAGATGAATTTGGAACGTGCATTTGGATGGGCTATCCTCTGAGATTTGGTAATCAAGGTCTGCCAAATCCTGCCACTCCAGCTCTCTCTGGGGAGCATTCAGGGGAGTAACATTGAGGGCTATTGATGCCTTGGGAGTATCCATGCTTGCTTGAATGCTTATTGATAAATAATGAACGTGTTATCTGAGAAAGAAGATTTTCAGAGGACTGCAGGGTTGCAGAAGAGGTTCACAACAATTGAAATATTGTTTGGCACTCTGTGAAGGTTATTCACCGTGTTTATCAGACCTCTTTAGATAATTTAGGAGCAGGTTATGTGCTATGGTTCATGACTGCACGAACAGAGAAGGGTTTTCCCTAAAATTTTAGTGCAAAATGGCTCTGCCAGTGCAATTCGACCGTTAATTCTTTGAGGGGGAGCTGGATATGTTTGGTTTTGTGGTGAATTCTTAAGCTTGAGCCGTGTGTGGGTATTTTTTACAATTCTCTATGAATAAACCAGGTTGCAAGGAGGTTCACGGGCAAATACCTGTTTTAACAAGTTGCTCGGGACGAAACAGCAGTTGGGTGCGCGCTTTGAACTTCTGTGGGTGGTCTGGAGTTGGCTGGCGATTTGCTCGTCGTAATATGCATGCAGAGAGAGCAGAGGTGCTTTTTACAAAAAGTGATAAAAAACACGAAAAATCGTCAAAATATGGCTTTTTTGGCTTATTGGCGCGTTTTTTGAGTGACGTCAGCATGACGTCAACAAGTTGGTCCGGGTCGGATGACGTCAGTAGGACGTCATCAGGTGACGTGGCAGCCTGAGACCGGTCCACGGGGGCGATGAGGTGGCGGCCAGGTGGACGAATGGAGGACAGGGTGCGCGGTCGTGGCACCGACGTAGGTGACAACAGGATGGTGATGCGGGCGGACAGGTGTCGTCATATCGGGCCCCCTCCTGCACGACAAGGAATCTGTCAGAGGGGGCTCCGACGGAGTTTGGGAGCTACGCGTGTCCCCGCGTGACATCATCGTCTGACAGATATCGGACGATATCTGTCGGACATCGGGGGCCTTCCGAAATCCACGAGAACCGTTGGATTTCTTGCGCGCGATCTGACGGCTGTCGGGCAGGGAATCTGCACGGAGGATAAATTCAATAGTTTTTTAACGGTCGGATGTCGGGCCCCTCCGAAATTCCAGTTGGCCGTAGATCTGGCAAGGCCGCGATCGGACGGATATCGGGCCAGCAAGATGCACGGCGGATAAAGTCAACGGGCGGTTTAAAATAATCATTTTTGTCGGTAACTGCACCCGGTGGGACCGTTTAATTTATCAAATGTTTTTTAATGGTTTTTCCAATGTTTCCTTTGCAAAACTTAAATATACCGACGACATTTAGGAAAGGCAAAAACAAAGGTTTTTGCGAAATTTTCGCATAAGGCATATGAGGGTAAAACTTAGGATAAGCGGGTTTTGATGGATTTATATGGAAAAAGGCACATATTGGCTCCTGACCTTAGGATAAGGCGGAGAAGGCAGGTTTCATCATATTTTTTGCCTTTTAGTGGTATAAGGGTGCTCAAAAGGGTTTCTCCAAGGGTTTTTAGGCAACAATGGAGAGTTAACTAGGTAGATAGGCTCAGATGGAGACAAGGGGTTAGACTTGGGTTCTTGACCTTAACCAGATGTTAATTCAATGCCCTGGGAGTGGAAATTATGGCTATAATGCCAAGGAGGGGATATTTATACATTCTTTGGGGTTTATACACCATGGTGTTATAATAATAGGGGAGGTGAAGTATAGGGAGCTAGATAATAGAGTTAGAGTTTAATGAGGGGGGGAAATGTGAATGAAGACCAATACTACTAAGTTTTCTTGAAAACAACTTAGTGTAAAGAGTAGATCAAAATGAAAAGAACTTTACACAAGAAATGTGGCTTCTAAAGGCCATAAGAACCCACATTAAGCTTTGAGTATCCCTTATGATCATACCTGGTGCAGGGGTGTTAGTTATGAGTGGTAAACAAAGGGAGAGAGGGGAGTTAGACATGCTCCACTGTGTTGTTTTGCCTGTACTTGCTTAGCAAAGTTGATCTTGGGAGGAACATCATTTCTGCAACCCCATCTACCTACCCAACTATTTTGCCTAGCATTTTTTATTTCTTCTTGGTGGGTGGACTTGGACTTGCAAACCCCTTGAGTGCCTTTTCTTTTTCATTGGATTTTTTGCATTTCATTTCTTATCTAGCACTACCCTTATTTCTTCCAAGGCCCCAGATTAAACAGTTGGGAGCCTCAGTTTCTCTGCCTAACTACTGATCTGCCAAGATTAAACAGTTTGGACAGATTTCTTTCTCTATTCTATAACAAAAATTGAACACATGGCATGATCCAGATTAGACTGTTGGGTCATCCATCAAAATTTTAATAGGCCTGAAGGCATGTACACACCTTGTCATCTTTTGCAAATATGGAACCTTTGTAGCAGCGAAGCAGAGCATATTTGGCACTTGAATTTTGCCAATCATGAAATATGGAACCTATTGGTATAGGTATCCAACAGGTCGATCCAGAGGCCTTACTATAGGATACAATCCACGCACTACTAAGCTTAGGGCTTCCTGGGGAGGAACAGGCTTGATCCGCATGGAAATTTTTTTGGTAGAACTTGGAATGGACCTTAGGGTCATCAATGTGTATGGACCCTGTCGAGGGCGAGAGGCTTTCTGGAATCAGTTTTTTATTTTATCCATTACCTCATCGGACAATCTCATCATTGCTGGAGATGTCAATTTCTCCCTTGGGTATGCAGAGTCCTGTGGATCCCAGGCTCAGTTGGATCCATTAATAGAAGCTATGGAGGAATTACTTGATCAACATTATTTGATGGATGTTCCCATGATTAAGCATCTTCTTACTTGGAGAAATAGAAGGGTTGGGGAGGCTGCCCTTGCAAGAAGACTGGATAGATTTCTTATCAAAGTCCCTTTGCTCCAGAAACAATCTAGATATAGACAATGGGTGGGCTTAGGTGGCATATCTGATCACTCTCCTATTTTCTTGAAGATATTTGGCTCTCATAACAAACGTAGGCCACCATTCAAATTCAATCATGCCTGGTTACAAGATCTGGTATACATCAAGTTAATCACTGATTACTGGAAAGAAAATCCTCCCTCTGGATAGCAAACTCTGGTTGAAGGTTTCTGTCATAACCTTTCCCATCTCAAACAACTTTCTATAAAATGGTCAAAGGAAAAAGGACTAAGGGACGATCTTATCCTTGCCCAGATTGAATCATCTTTCGTTGATCTCTTCAATGATCAAAACAAGGGTTTCACATCGACAGGTGTAAAAGCTCATCTCATTGAGCTGGAAAGTTAGCACTCCAAAATTCTGAAGGAGAGGGAGGAAACCTAGCAACTTAAGAGTCTGGTAATTTGGCTACAAGTGGGGGATGACAATAAAAAGTTTTTTCAAAACTATGACAAGGGAAGGAAGGCATCCAACACAATCAGGAATTTGCCTATGCCTGATGGATGCATGGCCGACACTTTTAGTAACCTCCCTCAATTGGGGTATTCTCACTTTCAGAATCTCTACAAGGCTCCTCCAAGGGTTAATCTTGTGGAAATTATCTGCATTGTTGGTCACTTCCCTAGATTTGTGGATGAAGACTTGATGGATGATCTTACCTCTCTTGGCTCACTTGCTGAACTAGAGGGGACTCTGAAATGGTTCAAAAAAGATAAAATCTCAGGTTTGGATGGTTGGTCGATTGAATTCTACCTAGCCTTCTATGAGCTCTTGGGACAGGATCTGCTCAATGTATTGGAAGAATGTGCGATCTCTGGGAAAATGTACGAGGCCATAAATTCCACCTTTATCACCTTGATTCGAAAGTCAGACTCCCCCTTAGCTTTCCATGATTTTCGGACTATTTCGTTATGTAACTATATTTATAAAATCATCGCAAAGATCATTTCCAACAAAATCCATCCCATCCTCTCCCGCCATATCTCTTCTGAGTGATTTTCTTTCCTCTAGAACTATCAAATTCATGAGGCTATTGGTATGGCTGAGGAAGCTCTGCATTCTATCAAAATCAAAAAATTGAAGGGCATCATTCTTAAGATAGATTTGGCAAAGGCTTTTGATAGAGTCAGTTAGCTATATATCAAAATGATTATTATTCATATGGGATTCCTTCTTTCCTTCATGACCTGGATCATATGTTGTATCTCCTCTGTAACTTTCAGCGTCCTCATAAATGGATCAGTCACACATTTTTTCCATGTGGAACGTGGCCTTAGACAAGGATGCCCTCTTTCCCCTCTTCTCTTCTTTATTTTCATGGAAGGACTTAGCAGGCTTATAGCTTTAGCCAAAAGGGATCGAAGGTTATATGGAATGAAAATGAGTGACCTCTGCTTCCTCACTCACCTCTTGTTTGTAGATGATGTTCATATATTCCTTGATGACAGCATCTGAGATTCGGCCACTTTTTCTGACATTATATTCATTTTCTCTTAGGCCACGTGTATGGAGGCCAATGATGGAAAGTCTACGATCTCTCCCTCCCACACATCGCGTCATGAACTCAGATTTTCCCATCAGCATTTCCCCTATAACTTGCTTCCCTTGGAGCAGGGTCTTAAATATATGGGTTTCTGGATTAAACCCCACTGTCACAAGATTGGTGATTGGCTCTAGTTGGTGATCAAGTTAGAGAAGAGATTAGATAACTGAAATCACTAATTTCCTTCTAGAGCTAGGTGCCTTGTTCTAATCAAATCAGTGCTGGAATCTACCACTGTATACTAGATGGCACTAGCATGGATCCCCCGTGGAGTACTTGCCCGCATACAGAAATTCTTCTGCAGATAAATATGGAATGGACAACAAGACAAGAACATCTTTTTCTGTGTTAGTTGGAAGAAAATTTTACTCTCAAAAAATTGGGGTGGTTGGGGTCTTAAAGATCTTGATTTATTTTCTCGAGCTTTAGCTGCAAAAATGGGATGGACCCTTTTAACGTCCCATAACCTCTAGACCACGGTCACATACCATAAGTATGTATGGTCCCTTCAGCTTATGGACTAGGTCTGTCTGCCTAGCTAGTCGAGAACTAGTATATCTACAATCTAGAAGGAAATCTTTCAAACCGTGCCTATCATCTTGGAAAACTTGGCATGGAGGATTAATGATGGTTAACAGGTGCGCACCGGTTTGGACTCGTGGATGGGAGAAGGCAATAGACATCAGCTTCCAAGGGAGCTCATTCAATACTTGAACTAGAAGGATATCAGAGTGATCACGTAGATAGTAGATGAAGATCATAGCACTATCTTTGAGCAAGGATGGAGATCTTCCCAATCCCTCAACATCCCTCTACAATGGCAACATGTTTGGTATAATTATATAATTGCTCTATCAGAATCATGTGCACATAAAATATGGACTAGATGAGCTCATATGGACCTCAGCTAAGCATGGTTCCTACACCCCAAAGTTGGCTACCTTGTTTTGATTAAGAATAGAAAGCCATATATTATCCAGGATTGATGGAGCATTATTTGGAAGCTAAAAGCACCTCCTTGGACTCGAATATTCATATGGTGTGCACTCAGCAACAAAGTGCCCACAGGAGACCACCTTACTCACCGTTCCTTCCACGGACTGCGCTAGTGTGTTATGTGTAAATAATACTCTGAAACAACAGACCATCTATTTCTAAAATGCTTGAACTCAGCACAACTATGGCAGATGAGCACATCCTCATTGTTCATTGTCATTTATACTATGTTGGACTATTTGGCTCACCCGCAATAGCATCATCTTAAAGAATCACACTATCTGGTTGCCTATCATCTCTGCAAAAATTGTGTCTACATTTAATGAAATCCTGGAGACTTCACGTGCTCCTCCTCATTGCATTCACAATCCATGGCCTATCAATAAATCTATCCCATGGGCATTTTTTGACAGTGCAGCCCAAGGCCATGTCTATGGAGGTGGTTTCATTCTTCAATTTACTGAGAACCATTCATACAAAGTCCATCTTGCACTTGGGGAAGGAACTAGCAATATTTCTGAGCTTATTAGCCTTTGACACCTTCTACATTTCTCATTAGCTCATGATTCAATTAATCTACAGCATTTTGAGGATTCCAAAATCACTATCAATTGGTTCAAAAACTCTAATCTCTGTCATGCACACTCACTTAGGAACATATTGGATGAGGTGGTCTCTTCCAAATCTCATTTTAACTCCATTTCGTGTCAACATATTTTCACGGAATATAACAAAAGCACTGACAGGCTATCCAAGGTGGCCACGTGTTAAACAGGTAAATCCCCTCTGCAGACAGAGGCGATCCCACTAGCCCAAAATGGGTCTAGCAACAATCAATTCACACTGCTATGCAAGTTCCTAGTTGTATACTAAAAGGTGGATTATGAAGACAAACCTGGAATCCAACGCAAATGTCGAAGTAGAGTTGACCCTCCGGCTCCCTCGCTTCAGCAGGTCACAATCCTAGCGATCCTTGCGAATGGACACCTTCACATGCAAAGACTGAGACAACTACAAGCATAAAATCCACCAAAGTACAACTATATTTCAGTCAGAAAGGAAATAAATCAAACATCATAATAGGCAATGAGATCGGAACCATAATAGCAGTCGTTTATTAATGAATAATAGGCAGAGAAAGATACAACCAAGGTTCTGATGTTGAACCTATTCTCTGGCTGGGCGAGAAGCTATGTATGCCTTGCAATAGACCTTCTCTCTCTCAGGATTCTGGTGGCATAACCTCCCTATGCTTCAAGACTCTTACTATCACTCTAGACAAGCATAATCAACCCTAGCATTACTCCAGAACTGGCTTGTCTAATGCATTAGGACAGACTTTTATAAATGGAGAAGGGAGGAAGATTCAATGCACCAGGACGCCCATTGTGGATTGACATTATCTGCGAAAAGCTACTGAGGATAGATGTCAAGGATAGATGATGACTCTCGACCTCTATCAGATGGATTTTTTCCCTCAAAAGACTTCATGATCTGAAAGGAAAAAACATATGGGTGCTCGTTTGCCAAAAATCATTACCAAACTTAGTTGGCGCGAGTGTTGTTCTAGGACAGAGCGCCAATGGGCGCGCCCCTTTTTGAGGATCTCAGTGATTGCTGCGGATAAGACACTGTGTACTTGCGCCAATGGAAAAAGGGCACTTTTCAGGGATAATTTGCAGAAGGTGTCTTCAGGGAACATGAAGTACATACTCAGGGGAATATAATGCAAGTGTTTTTTAGGCTATGTCACTGCTCACAGGTCCCGGAATGTATCCTCCAATGTACGAAAACAGGGGTAACAGGGACGGTGACCAATGGTGACAAATTACTGTGTAACAGATGCCCCCTAAAGCATGAGGCCCGAGAGAGAGATAGGGGTGAAATGCTTTACAAGAACACATATAGCTGCCGCCGAGAATATGCATTGAGAAATACAATTGATAGTTCAAATACATGATGTACGTGGTATGGTCGCAGCCATCCATAGAGAGTACATGATAATCTAGATCCGTAGTATGGACGCAGCCATCTGGTTAGGATCAATGAATTGACTCAGGTATGGTCAAAGCCATCCAGTGAATGAGTCATGTATCAAAAATCACGCCTGGATTACAACAGACACAATCCAGGGTCTTTCGTTCCATCTCGACCCGAACAGAAGTACAAGTTCAAGCATGTGAACATGTGAGCTGAAGTCGAACATGCATGAACATCGTCTGATTACTAGTCAATATTGGGCACTGTTAACAGGCGCGAGAGTTACCACCAATAATGACAATGGCCCTCAAGGTACTATAGGTACAATCTACGGCGTGTGAATTAGTGATCCGAAGTCAAACACCCGTAGAATCATTCGATCGGAGGCCAATGATGAAAACCTCACGTCGAACACGAAGAACCTCCCATTGAGGCATGCAGGGTCTAAGGCACTGGCAGGGAGTCTCTCGATCAGCTTCCTGGATAATGAGCTGAAGTCGACAGGAAGTGACCTTGATCGAAGGTGGGCCATAGTGTTTCCCACATCATCGACATGAGACAAAGAGATAATGTTGTGAATTAATATTGTATGAGCTATCAAACGGAGGTTGTTTATTTTCAGAGGTCAACTTCTCTTGAACATATTGGCGGCACGACAGTGGAATTGGCAGTATTTGACATCGATGGATCAGAGGTCATGATGACGAGGCAATGAGCAGACGAGAGGTCAAATAGGATTACCCAAACCCATGGAGGCAAGTGAAAAGTGAGATGAGATATCCCCACCCCGACACGAAAGCAGAGAAGTGCCATGTTCAAGAGCGACATACTGCCGACACGACAATAATTATGGTTCCCAAAATGTTCTTTTTTCCCCCACCATTTTTGGCGAGTACCCCAATTATTTTTAACAAGATTGATGGGGATAGCATATGCTTGTGGTGTGTCATTTCGACAAAATCTGATGTCATTAGGTTTTAACGAGTCTGACAAATGAAGAACTCGGCGTCTTTTCATGTTTAGAGAGTTTGAAAAGACAGCAGAAAAGGAAACTCTAGGGGTGTCATTTTTCGTAAAGTTGTGCCTCTCGGGCCCGAAAAAGTATAAAATAATGCTCGAAAGAACCGCCCGACCATTACGATCGAGGAGTACTTTTCATAAATAGTGATTTCGACCTGAAAAAGTAAAAAATTGACCAAAACCACGTCGTTTCATAACCATTAACGAGTTTGAAACGAAAAAAACCCGGTAATCTTTTTATGTTTTAACGCTCGACAAAAGAACTTAAAATGACCGCCCCTTAGTAATGTTTAACGAGCCAAGAGGAATAGCTCAGCAATCTTTTCCTCTTTAAACAGTCAGGAAAAGAGCTGAAAGCAGACTGTAAAGGAACCTTTTCTCGTGTTTTACCGAGCTTGAAAAAGTTGAAAAAAGCTCGTTTGATTGCGTTGAGTTACACCAACCCCTGTCATCATACAGAAACAACGTAAAACCCACTTCGACATGAAAAATATCCCAAAAATACTCAAAAATATTATTTCTAATGTATTTTTAGGTCAAAATAATGCTATAAATAGTAAAATGGTAAAAAATAAACTTACTTTTCACTTTTTACCTTGTGAGTTTACTATTGAGGGGTTTTTGGTGCAAATTTCAACTGCTGATTGCGATCAATCCAGGAGATCATTCGAGCCGCCGTCTGCAACAGCTAAGAGGCCTCATCCTTAGCTCTGTTTTCATTCCATTTTTTAAGATTTTCATCCATAATTTAGTTCCCTGCAAGGGGATTTGCAAATTCATAGGGTTGCGCCATTGGCGCGAGTTTCCCGCGCGGGACCACGCCAATGGTGTTTTTTCCCTAAAGGGGTCGCGCCCTTGGTGCGACTGTTTTAGGAACAGTCACGCCAACCGCGCGATCTCAATTTACTACAAATTTGACCGTTGAAATTGCAAATTTTTTCCAGTTTAGGTTTCATCAATGATCTAATGATGGAAAATTCACCTTTGTGGTTGCAGGGTTTTGTCAGAATGGTTCTAGAATGGAAAGGACGGGAGCATAATGCCGTGGATGCCATGGAAATGGAGGATGATGACTGTATGAATGCTCTGAGAGACTGTGGCTTGAAGAACTTCTTCCACACCTCATATTTACGTGCACAACCTGAGCTACTGTGATTCATCGTGGATGCTTGGGATACGGAGGATCAGGTATTTCGCCTAAAATACCAGAGATTGGAGTTAGATGTTTCCGATGTCTACTTTATCACTGGACTATCGCGGCGAGGCGCACGGACCATCTTGACTGGTAGTCGGCCTTCTGGAGAGAAGATAGGGGAGGTGATGAAACGAGTTTGTCCTGGGGCACAGTTTGGAGCAAGGAGTAAGAAAGTAGATATTAACACGGTGCCCGACCTGGTGCTATGAGTGATTTTATTCACTATCCCCCGGACAGCTGGGGTACAGGCGCCCCACGAAGCCAGCAAAAATCATTTGCTGCTGGCCACTGAGTGTCTCCAGCCTACACTGTTTGATTGGGCCACGACAGTGACAACAAACATCAAACAGCAGCTTACCAAGTGTAAGTGTGATGGGAACAAACAGTTTGGATATAGATCTATCGTGGTGACTTTCTTCCTGGAGCGACTGCCGATATTCCGGGTACAGGGGGGTATAGTGGCAGATCCAGTGTTACGGTAACCGAGGTTGCATCGATGGGTAGAACTCATGCCCAAAGGAGGAGGGGGCCAGCAGATGTCCTAGAGGCCTGAGTTCTTTATCTGGCTCTGTCACCAGATGATTTTCGTTGAGGACTGGCCCTATGCGGGCACGGATTTCACTGGAGATCCCGATCTCCCTCTGCCTGCCGGAGAGGACTGGGATGAGGAGCTAGGTAAGAACTCTTTGTTTTTTTTTTTTAACGTTTTTATGTATTTAAGTTTTTTTTGTTAATACATGCCTATCTCTTACAGCATCTATATATGT